>VDFB02338530.1:0-87532 GCA_007258455.2 Sequoia sempervirens | reverse complement strand
GTGTATATATATATATATTTATATATTTATATATATATGATTTCATATCTTTTCTCTCACAAATTTTTCTGTACAAAAGAATAGCAAATGAGGGCAGTTTTATGAGATGCAGATTTGCAACAGATTATAACCCTGTTCTGGAAGAAAGAAATTGGGTATTTTCTCAATAATGCAACAAATGAGTAGAAGGTTTTTATCCAGATTTAAAAATAGAACTGGAAGACATTTCTCAGATATTTGTAATCATTTTCATAAAATGATGCATACAATTTCTCCAATTTCATACTGAAATTCAAACTGGTTTAAAAGCAAAGAATGGAAAAACCTGGCAGATTACTTCAGTTGCAGATGTCCAGAATTACCTTCCGTCTCTTTCTCCCTGAGCCCCCTGGTTATTTTCTCCATAATCTTCTCTTCTCTCCCCTTAAAGTTTTATTCCTTCTTCCGAGAGTCATGCAGACCCTTTCAAAATGACAGATGTATATTTTTCTTGGCAAATTTTACATGCAAAATAAAGAGGTAGCCACTTGCCGAGAGCATTGTTGGTTTTAAGGAGAATTTCCCAAAACCCCAAGTTTCTCGGGACTGTTATTTTTCCCTCTCCAATTTTTGGACTTTGGCTTTAAACATATGCAAACAAAAATATTTCCACTTTATCATATGCAAATAAAAATATTCCCACTTTATTTTAATTTCATAACTAGATAAAATTTAATAAACAGATTTTCAATTATTGCACAGAAAATGGGATATACATATATTAAATAAAATAAATCATAATCCTTTCAAAACTTTAATTGATAATTATTATTATTTTTTTTTATGTTATTATTTTTATCATTTACTTATTCAAACCATTTATTACCTATTTTGTAAGCAATTCAAAACAATCATATTGAAACAGACATTGCCTAAATGCAACTATATGATTTTTAGGTGCTGTGTGTGTGTATCGAGAGTTCCTCCTCTTTTACCCTATCGGGAAGCTAGCCTTCTTTTCCTCAATCACACTCTTGGTCTTCGACCACCTGCAACTCAAATGCACTCAGGCGTGCAACAACGAAATTGTATTAGTAACCGATATAGAAATATAAATCAAAGCAATAATTAAATCAATGCTTCTATTTTGTTCTATCTTGTATATTTTAAAATAAAATGCGTTCATAATTCCAAAAGCAAATATATATATATTTTACATTTCCATACACCAAAGCATTGTATTATATCATATTACTCTAACACGCACCATCATTCATATAATAAATCCCACAAAGCCATGGTCAAAACAACATCAAAGTCTGAGACGTGACATCGGGTCCATATATGGTGAAAATAAAAACTTATAGTTTGGAGACAATGCTAGTTATGTAAAAGAGTTTCCAATTGGTTATTTGGTTGGTCATGCCTACTTTAATAAAAATTTGAAACCATTGGAGACACCTTTTTCTTTGATATAAAGGCATTTGTTCATGCTAATGTTGTGATTTCTTATTTTCCTCTTTAGAATTGATTTTAGTTTTTGTAAAAGGATGATGTATAGTTTCTATATATCTAAGAAATTCTTTACTAAGTGTCTTTTTGATAGAGTCATGGTCAGACATGGGTCCAATGAATGCCTTTAACCATGCAGACTAACATTAGAACACACACACAACACAAAGATCTCATAAAAAACATATTCTTCTTTATTTAAGCTTACATGATTATCACCATGATTACAACCACTCACTTTTTTTGTAATGGGATCTCTTACATGCTAGGTCATAGCCATTTCAATACACTTACTATGACAATTCAAAAAAAAAAAAGCACTACAATATAGCCTCATAATTACACACTAGTCTAATTACCTCCACTATGTTGTATTAGTATCTCCTTTTGGATCGCACTCCACTTCATACTCCTTTTTCTCTACTCACAATCTTTTTATAAGACCTCATAGTCTCACTTTGCTTCTTCTCTACCTCTCAACTTCTTCCCTTACCTCATCACTTACCTTTCTTTGGTACAAAACTATATATATATATATAAACTCACAATTGTTTCTAATGATTTGTATTAGCCACAAGATGGAACAAATCCCAATATATTATTTAATGTGCCATCAATTATAAATAACAAAATTATAAACTTAAAATGGTGGATAAACCTCCTCATGGAATGCTCAACACTCATCCTCAGTGGTTCAATAAATCTTTACAAATATTATTTTGTTGGTGCAAACTCTAAATAAATGTCACACATGAAAACAATTGTAATTACTCACAACTATCTACCTAATAGACACTTTTGAACCAATTTACTATATTTTTATCATCCAATTTTTGTTAGACATGAACATGAAACTAAAAAAACAACTTAAACTAATCCCAAAAATCTGAAAGCCAATTTCAAGTTATGGTGAAATACAATAACTTTCTTCATCACAGACTACTATCTACAAACTAATAGAGAAACAAATAACTAAACTAAACCACTAGAAAACTACCTAGGGATGCTCCTACATCACACACATAGGGTAAGTGCAAGATCATGATGGTCCAAACAATAGCAATAGGGGTAAAAAATGTATTTTTACTAAGCCAAAATCCGAAAATGGATATTTTACTTTTTGTTTGGGTCAAATGAAAGTGATATTTGCTTCGGTAAAAATTAGAGCAAAATAGATATTCGTTATGTAAGTCACAATGTTGTACAAAATGAATATTCATTTTTAAGAAACAAATATTCATTTCTAGAACACAGATATCCATTTCATAAAAGCTTAAAACAAAAAAAATAGTCTTCTCCTTTGCCAAAACAACCCACGATAGAGGAGAAAAACACAAAAGAATGGATAATTGATGCAAGGAAATTGATATTTGTTTTGGAGATTCAATTTTTTAGGTTTAAAATTGGCCATAGTCTAGAGCTAAGTTAGTTTTCTTCCATTTTTATTTTTATTTTTCATTTTTTTTCATTTTTTGGTTTTATGCAAATTTATTCAAAGTTTTTAGTATGATTCAGGTTTTCATTTTTAAATTTTAGGAATTAGCTAAAAATTGTTACTTTTTAAGTTTTAAATTAAAAATAGGTATAAATTATAGAGGAAGGTCAAAACCCAAATCCTCCTCCACCAAACACTCCCCCAATAAACCCTCCTTCAATTGTCTTGAACAAATTGATAGAAATATTACTGATTTGAATAACATTATAGAAATATATCATTGGCACCCTCGATTGTCTCCAATTGCAACCAACTTAGAGGGAATTTTTTCCCATGTTAGAACCCTCACAAGCCAACATGAGTCATTTTGGGAATGACGAGAATCCAAGAGGCAAGAAAAATCTACCGATTTGTCATGCGATCAAGTGAAATAATTGGACATAACCAAAGCTATGTTAGCAGAATATTTTGTCAATCCTAAAACTGGATTACATATTGATTACACAAACTTCTCAAATTGGACAACCACATGATATTGATTCTCCTAGTGGATTGATTGATATTGGTGGACTTGCCTTGTCTACACATATTTGTGTGCCTCATTGTTGTACTATATGTAATAATTTGTGTTTACGTCATCTCAGAGAGACTAGCAAGCCACCCCTAAACACATATGATGATATCCCTCATATAAAACCTTCATGAGATGAGCTAGCATGATCTAGAACACAAGTGAAGGAAACAAAAGACAATAACACAAGCAAGGACATTAGGGGTTAGAGAAGAGAAGAGGAGTTGTTGTATTAGGGTTCTACTTTACATTTGTTGAGACACTACCAACTATGGTATCAAGTGATGGAAACCTACTTCATGAAATAAATCCTTCTTATGCTAAGCTCTATGGATCTTATTTGCTAAAGGGATTAGAATTATGAAGTTGTTAGATACCTCTACATGATATTGAATATGAATCACCATGAAACTTTTCAAGACCTTCCATAAATCTACACAAAAATCATCAAGAAATAGCAACTTACAATGAAGTGGCTTCAATTATCCATTATCCATAGGTATAAATCCTAAAGAAATGAATGAGTGTTCTTAACACCATCAGTAATAATTTTCTTTCATGTTTACCACCGCCTCTTCCTTAAACTTCAACACCTCCATATCCCTAAAATGTGTAGGAAATAGAAAGCATCTAATCTATACACTCTAAGCCACATTGGGAATAACTACTACCAATCACTATGAAATCCTGCCTTATGCAAGCCTTATAATGGAGGAGATATGATTATCCAAATCAGTGTCAAACTAGCCTAAAAAAACTTAAGGCAACTATTTTGTTATAAGTGAAGGTTTAAAGCAATCTCTTATCCATGAGTTGAGCTCTTCTTATAGGATCCCTTTCCTTCTAGTACTGATGTTTGATTATCACGGTGATCATTAGACTATAGACCACACAAAGGATAAAAGATAAATTACACTAAAATACCACCTTGTCTAAATTTACTAGTAATAAGGCACAATAGTTGAAAGCCAACACATTAAGTGAATTTAACATTGTTCCTATGCACACTACATAAATGTAGGGAGATGATTTATTACAATAGATTATTACAATATTATCTTAGTAGACTAAGATTAATATTAATTATTTCTAATACCTCAACTTAAAAACACAATATCATACTACTAAACAAAAATAGAGATATAGAAACAAAGGGCACAACTACCAAACATAATATCCTTGTGAAGATCAATGTGTTGGTGTCAACCACCGAGCCCAAGATCACAACCTACAAATAAATCTTCACAAAAATGAGAGAAGTGACACAAGGCTATTTCACCAGAGAAAAATACAGAGATGAGATAATAACATAATGTACAATAGTTCCTTATAAAGGCACGAAAATGTGTGACGAGTGAGAAAACTACCCAACACGGGGAAAAACCACCAAGATTATTAAATGCATTATTATACCTAAGTAAACTTAAGCATGGTAAATATCCTATTTATCCTAACACCCCCCCTTAAGTGCAACTTAGGGAGAATTATTATGCGAAATCAAGATGCAATATGGGTCTCGGCTACACAACCATGTTAGGTTCTAAAACAATGAAAAAATGGCTAAGATGATTTTTCTTTTGTATGGTTTAGGACATAGAGCAAAACCCACTTTCCAATTATCTCATTAAAGGGAAACCCTAGAGATCTCAATGCAAAGGAGAAAGAGATCTTGCAGTAGGGCTGCCCTAAGGTCTGATTGTGAACTAATGATGGGTTAACCACCAAGCTAGGGCTTGAAAAGACAAATGAAAGGAAAGTTGTAATGCTTAAACCTAATGCAATACAATCTTTTACTAAATGACCTAAAAATGCATGAAAAATAGAACAAAAAGTTGCAAGATGAAATGTGTGCACCAAGAAACCTGAGGGAGATTGAATGAAGCTATGAAATGTTGAAAACACTGACTTTAATGCCTATCAAGACTCATACGCCAACTTGGGCGATTTAGTCCTGGATTTGGGTTTCTGTGCAGAAACTAGAATCTGGCAAATGGGTGTCTGAAACTACAAAAACCTAAAAAATGACCTAAACTGGGACTCATACGCCAGAACTGGCATATTAGTCCAGTTAGGTTTTTTTGAAGCTTCAAAGTTTGAATCTTCTCTTTAATGTCTACTATGTCCTTCCCAATTTATTTTTGGATCCAAAACCTTGATTTGCAACCTGTAGAAGTCTCCCAAGTATCTCCAATGCAAGGTGACAACTTTGACAACTTTGAACACTTTGACAACTTTCTCCAAACTTACTCTTCAATGTTTCTTCAACCTAAACATATAAATCCCACACCAAAGAGAGGGAAAATTTTTGTTTTGTTAGTGGAAAGGGGTTTGCCTTGGTCAAACCCTGTTTTGGTAATCAAACCTTGAAATAAAATGAAATAGGAATGGAGAATTATGAATGAACAAAATGTGATGTTGTAACTCACCAAACCCTAGCAACACAAGGCTGCAAACATGTATGAGATGACTCCAATGAATGTAGATCTTGAATCTTGCTTGAATAGGATGGATCTTGAATTGAATTTTAGTTTAGATCATGAAACCCTACATCACAATTGTTAGCTCAAAAACAAACATGATGCATGAAGACTTTGACACAATGCTTGATGCTTGAATAATGCTCTAAAATGCTTGATAATATGCCCTCGAATGCTCTTGAATGCTCTTGTAAACACTTGAATTCTCTTGTGAACTCAACTTTGCTGTAAGGATGCTCATTCAACTTGCTAGGTGAAAAATGAGTGAAAGAACCTTGTATGTATACTTAATTATGCAAAAATTCTTGAAATTGCAACACTACAAGCCGACATCAAATCTAGGAGGATAAAATCCCGCCAAGAATTTGAATTAAATTTTAATTTTGGCCCACATGGGACTCATACGCCCAAGGTGGTGTATGAGTCCCATTAGGCATAATTTATGGGACCAAATTCAAAAATTCTTAGAAAGGTGTGAAATCCAGATCGCGACCCAAAACCCTAGGTGGGACCCATACGACCAAGGTGGCGTATGAGTCCCAAACCACCAAATCTAGGCCACACAACCTAAAAACACTTGAATTCTGATTGGATGTTGATTTATGTCGAGATCATCCTCAAAAAAATGCATTGAATGAGGCTTGTGGATGCAAAATCAGGCCAATTAAAGCATAAAGAAGCCCAATTATTTATGAAAATCCTAGAAAAGTGTGAAAGAGTGTTACAACACTTTACAACATTCTAAACAATGCATCATTAAGGTAATTTTTTGTTAAAAATAGGTTTATTAGGTTCAGTTAATTAATAAAACCTTAGAAAAGTTTGAAAGTGTGTTACAACACTTTACAACACCTTAGCAAGGTACCATTTAAGTTCATTAGTTCACAAGGGCCCAAGACCTAATGTGAATGTGTCACACACTAAATCAAGCAAAAATTAAGTTCAGTTTAACAAAGAGGGCCCAAACGAGCAAGGAAAAGTAAAGGGATACTTTTTTTTGTTGCCACAGGTACCCATTTACAATGCAAAAGAGAAATCTCTCACAATTGGAGAAAATGAGAAAAACCCTATGGGAGAAAAACCCTCTCCAAAAGAGAGAAAAGAAAAAAAATGATGCATGGATGGAGGACTCAATCATACCCCCCAAGGACTACATACATCATGTATATATAATCAATAGTCCCCCCATAAGAAGGAAAGAGAGACTATATAGCCCCCCACAATGTGTAATCACCTGCAAAAATGGTAAGTGCTTGAAGAAAAAACATGATCCAATGTTGACAAACAATTTGTATCCCTTTTGAAAGAAACAAAACCAAATACAAATGCAAGAATGCTTCCCATTCTAGATAGGAATTGAAAGAAAGAAGCATGAAAATGAATGATGATGTCTCTGAAATTTTCTCATGTGCCACCAAGACCTTGGAAGATGATGCCACAAACCAATCAGGAACATGCCCAATCACAATAGGAGGTGAAAAACAATGTCCCACTAGAAACTGATTCTGAACATTCTCCAAAGACTAAGATAGAGTGATAGTAGTGCATATACTGTCATCAAAAAGAAGGGATGTACCCTCAGATGTGTCTTCCAAGTCAAAAATGTGAGATTCTATAAACAAGGATGCAATGTTCAGAAAATAGGAATCCCAATTAGGAAGACAATGATAATCCTATTGTAATGAATCACTGTACGTGCTCAATGAATCATCAACACAAGATGAATGGTCCTGATGAATAGGAATGATAGGAGCCTCAATCAATGACTCTTCACAATGAATCACTGAAGGTGAAGGTACATCACTTGTCCTTGATGGAGAAGGAGCATTTGAAGAATCCTCATCATCCTCATCTAAAGATTCAAAGTATTTCAAAACTACAAACTCCTGCATAGTAGCATGATCATAGGGTATCATGTCTGAAAAATGAAGAGGCACAAGACAATCTAAAACAGGATCATCTGGGAATAGTTGAGTATTAGGATCTCCATGTATCTCCCAAATTTTACTCCAAAGAGTATGAGGACACTCAAAATGATCAATAGCGTTCAAAGTGGCAACATCAATATGCATTGCAATAACTCCTAAGACATGATCCCTTTTGCAATTCCATGCAAATTTCTTACTATTAGTACCAGGAGGGGGAACAAGATTATACAAATATGGCAACAAATGAAGCCATTTGAGATGTTTTATGATACCATCTCTCCATTTTTTATAGTTTTCCCTTTTCAACATAATCACAATAGGATGAAATGAAAACCCCATAATGAACTATGAAAAATCTCCAAGAATACAAAGACATTAACCTTCACAACAATTAGAAAACTCCCAAATATGATATATACTACAAATCCACACACATTTTCATGCCTTTATAAGGCACTATTGTACATTATGTACTTTATCTCATTTTCATTCACTCCTGGTGAAATAGCATATTTGCTTCTCTCGTATTCGTGAATTTTTTTTGTTACAGATGGTGCTCATGGGAGGTGGTTGACACTAACACAATGAAGCTAGATTTAGAATACAAATTTTCTTCCAAGGTGGCGATATCCTAGTTGTCATTTTAGAAGTACTTGGTATGGCTCTTAGCAAGGGATTTATTTGACACAATGTCAACATTAACATCTCTTCCATGTTTGTGTGTAATATCTATACCCTAATTAGTGATAAGGAACTTACCAAGGCTATGGGACAATATTACATTTGGAATAAGAGCACGTTAAGCATGGAAGAAATTGTTGACAACATTGCTCTTATAAGTGTGAACACTCTTCCTCTCAAAGGATTTGAATGCTATGGGTTTGCTTCAATTGGTATTATTCATATCATTGAGACTAGATCCATGGTGTTGGATAAAGAAATTGTAAATATTTAAGATTCTCAAAGGTTTGGTGAGTTTTTACAACCCATCATTGAATGTTTTGGCACTTTGTGAACCTACGAAGTGATCCTCAATTAAGTATGAAAGTAATGATAAGCTGGGTGAAATAGGAGGATGAAATCTATAGTTGGATGTTTTTCATTTTTTGATAACATCTACTAATATTTTGTATACATTTAGTCCCTTATGGATAATATAAGCTGATCTTTGTATCTCTCCAAATCATAGATTTTACTATGTATATTTTATAATGATTCTAGACTGTACTTGTATGGTTTTCTTTCTCAATCATTTTATCTTCTTTTTTTGTCTTTTTCTCTTGGGTTTTATCACTAGCTTGTCCTACATTTTGGTTATAGAGAAGTTTTAATGTCTCAATCATGCATATAATCAATGTAATATTTTTGTGTAAATTTATCATACTATTAATAGAATGAGAGAGGACCCTTATCCCCAACTTGAACTACCAAAAAAATGAGTATAAAATATCTACTAATAATGTTATATGGATCAACATCTAATAGATTGTTCTCATCTCAATGGTTTGCATTTACTTTCAATATTTTCAATTTCATCATGATATAATGTCATTGAATGTGCTTGATATATGTAGAATAGTAGATAGAACTTTTATAATCTTGATATTTTATTTGTGGAGTGGGCTCCACTTATTCTTTTCAAATATTTTGATTTTGCTTTGAAACCCATGTGGAACTAATGTCTTCAAATAAGGCGCCATTGGGATTGTGGAAAGTTGCTTTCTTCTTCTTTTTTGAAGCATAAAGATGAAATCTTCCTTGTTTTCATATATGAAGGAATGAAATTATCTTTCTCTTGCTTCACTAGTAGAGAACAAGAAAAGCATTGGGAGGCAATGAAGACGGCTTCATTTGCTCCTTATTTTAACTTTTTATTGGTTCTATGTCATAGATTCCTTTGGCATAATTAATAAATTACATCTTTGTGTTCATAAGAAACATCTATTTAATGTAAAAGAGTTAGACCTACAAGCATAGTATCCAGTTTCTTCTTAAGTTGACCAAACTACTTCACTAGTGTATTGAAGGGAGTGATAGGTAAGAGGGAATGAAATGGTACCTGTATGAGTAAAAACAATCCAACTTTAAACTAATAACTCTAGCTTGGACATAGATCATCACAATTTAATAACATCACAAGTCACACACATAATACAAATCCACAAAATAATTATTCATTAGCTTCAACCTAAGTATATAACTCATATAAACCTTCCTTAGCTCTCTTATGGTGAATTTTAGCTACAATTACCTATGATATCAAAATTACTTTGAATATATAGCTACATTTTGCATACATGTCCATCAAAACAGTTACAACTACCTCTAAGAAATTTCCTCTCCATACCCTGTTCCAAAGCTTCCATTTGGCATAGGTCGGGAGGATGCTAGCAAAGGTTGTAGAGAATGACTTGACTTTACAAATTGCATTTGGTTTGAAGTTTCTAAAGCCTTTTCAACAAATCCATTTTGTAAATATCTTGCAATTAGGGCGCTCCATGAGAACCATTTTCTTTGAGACATTCAGTCAAACAGTTCACGTGCGTTGTCTAAGCTTACACATTTTGCATACATGCCTACCAGGGCAATTGCAACTACAACATCAGACAAAATCCCATACCCTATGATGGATGTCCATACCCTGTTCCAACGATCCCATTTTCGCACAGGCTGGGAGGATGCTGACAAAAGTTGTAGATACTAGCTTTACACCTGCCAATTGCATTTGGTTGGAAGTTTCTAAAGCCTTTTAAACAAATCTATTTTGTTAATATCTTGCATTCAGAGGGTGCTTCATGAGAACATTTTTCTTTGAGACATTCTGTCAAACAGTTCACATGCGTTGTCTAAGCTTACACATTTTGCATACATGTCTACCAGGGCAATTGGAGCTACAACATCTGACAAAATTCCATACCCTTCTCCAAAGCTCCCATGTTCGCACGGGCTGGGAGAATGCTGGAAAAGGTTGCGGTGTTTGGATTTACACCTGCCAATCACATTTGGTTGAAATTTCCTAACTCCTTTTCAACAAACGCATTTTGTGTATATCTTACAATCATAGCACTCCATGAGACCACATTTATTTGAGGCATCCGATCAAGAAGCTTACGCGTCTTGTCTATGCTTCCACATTCTGCATACATGTCTACTAGAGCATTTCCAACTGTAATATCTGATAATAATTGCCCTTCCTTTATGCTTTGATGGATGTCCATACCCTGTTCTAAAGCTCCCATTTTGGCACAAGTAGGGAGTACACTAGAAAATAAAACTGATCGGGATGGAAACTTGTTTGTTGCATCGTGAGGAAATCCATGCCTTGTGTCCGCTGCAGAAACCATTTGCATAAAGCAATAAAGGCTGTGAAAATACCTTAGCTGCGAGGTACTCCATGACAGTGGCAAGAGAGATGGGAGTGCCCTTTGCCATCCTCCTTGTTTTATGAGATCAAATGCTTATGAAATTCTACGCGGGAACAGTGTTCGAATTTAATTGTTAATGGGGAAAATTATTTGAATGGAATGGTAATGAACATTAAGTGAAAGGAATGGGCCCACAACCACCTAAGCGGTTAAAGCTTAGTGTGTGTTGTTTAAGCCCAGTCTAGAGGGTCTTCGGGATAGGTCATATATGTCTGTATAATTCTTGCTCTGAAAAATCAAAACCATGCCATTCATATCTATAATTCAACAACATATAAATCTATGTAAATAGCCAATAAAGAATATATATACATATTTTCTTTCAATATCTTATAAAATTAGTTTACCTAAGAGTTGTTGGGCATGCAATGGAGAGCATAGCTGCAAACCCATGAAAGCTTAACCAAAAAATGGAAGAAGAAACTTTTAGGGTAAGAGGCATGTCTAAGAATAGATAAAACGGTTGTCATGGATCCTCACAAATACTCCTCATCTAATGTCGTGGCAATGTGCACATACCCTACTGAACAAAACAACCCATTTTGAATAGGACATTCCTTCCCTTTGTTAAAGATTGAAGATTCTTTGAAGGAATTTGAATCACGTAAACACGCTCAAGAAGATCTTATAGTGGGCATCCTTTCAAATCTTGAATACCTAAATGCCTCCAATGTGGCTTAATTTAACACAGAAATATGAAATGTAGGTGCAAAATACAAAGGCAGACATGAGTAGCAAAATGCTTGTCGCTTTGAAATGGAAAATGTTGTGCTCTCCAACATTCTTTTAAAGTTACCACATGACTCTTCCAATTCCTTTCGTTTCATTTTCATGTCATACCATCGGTTTCGTTTAGATGCCATATTGATAGTTGTGATGTGTTACATTGTCCACTTCCATCATGGCTAAGGCATACCATTTGGTTTACGTGAATACCGGCCACAATGGGAGGCACTGTACAGGTGTCATTTTAAATCACATGCCTAATTTATGTACACGGGTTCTTCAACCCATTATGCGACTGAAGAACGCCTCTAGATGTAAATAGTTGAAAATGCTTAGAAACCAAGAATACAAAGTTTGAAAGAATATACAAAGAATGTGAAATTATTTACATACATGTATATATTTCAAAACTGGATCAAAAGCAACACCGACCTGAATGGCCTAATCTTTTTCTCCACCTCCATGTTACTTTTCTTCCTCCAATCTTGCTATATTAAGATGAGGATTAGAAGTATTTGTTGGAATTACAATTCGCACCTCTGGAGTGTGTATTAGCAAGGGACAACTATGCACAGTGCGTAATGACTACTCTTCAAATTAGGAGGGGAAGCTCTCTTGTGCTGATATGCGTGAAAAAGTAAATGATCTAAATCCTTTCTTTTTGACTTAGCTGGAATAGGCACAAGGTTAAGGAAACCTAATACGTTGCAGCTAAGGATTTTCTCTAGTTTTGCAGATCTCTAACTACAACTAGGCTAATGCTAAACTATCCTATTCCCTCAAGAAACAGAGCATGAGGACTTAGGAGCGGGGAATTGGGTATACAATAATCTTTAGGCCAAGATTTCCAAGGAGATGACGACACCTATCCAAGACTATTGGCAACAACATCAAACGACAATCTTCACTTCTAAATTCCCAAGGAGGTGACAACACCTATCCGAGGTGTAGATACGAAACAAAGATTATTAATCACAACAACACACGATAAGCCTTACTTCTAAATTCCCAAGGAGATGACGACACCTATCTGAGGTGTAAATATGAAACAAAGCTTATTAAACACAACATGAAATAATAATTGGGACAATAAATTGTATATCAAGACACGCATAATAGTAAACGATCAAACCAACAATTATATTTAATCTAAGGTGAACAAGTACCATAATAATAACATTCAAATAAGGCGGCTCAACTATTTATTATCACAATAAAATTTCTTGAACAAATACAGAATAACAATACTATAGGTAAGGTTGCTCAACATGTATGCTATCATGTGCAAAAGTTCCTAATTACAATGTGAATAGATACTGAATAGTGATACTATACGTAAGGTTTCTTAGCATGTATGCTATTGCGAGTAAAAGTTAATTACAAATGAGCAAGGGTGCTCTTATTTATAGAACTTCGAGGTGTAGGGAACCCTAAAATAACCTTGAGTTAACATGAGTCTTGCAAGCATGCAAGAGTTTATTGCTAAACCTAAATAAATAAAACTATACAGTCAACTGGAAAACTACCATCAATTAATTGAAACAAGACTAAACTAAATGGACATGTGCAACATGCAAGTCCTTATTGAAATGAAATTTAATTGATAACTAACATCAGTTAACTGATCCTAACTGAAAGTCTAAACTCCTCCAAAAATATCTTCAAGGATGAGATAAGCATGCATAAAATTAGCAAAAAGAACTCAAGACTAATGTCGAGTTAACTGTTGCTTTTGACTCTATCCTCGGGAATAACTACAAGATCTAATTGACTGACTACTCCAATCCATCACGGGTTATCACCTCATCTAGAAACTAGTTGATTGTCTCATCTTCTGGCACTTTAACACTATCCATGATGATAGACTACTTGCTCAACTCCTTCTCTCCATCTTTGATCATCCTCTGGCATCTTCAATAGGATTGCTCATTTTCTTCACTCAGGGTTTTTACCATGATGTACATAAGGTAGTGAAGAAATCACCCCTAGCGGCTCCATAGTTGAAACTACCTTTCACCTCCTCTTGTTGTAACCCGGTTGAGCAAAGTTATCAAGATAGAAATTTCATCCTTAAACTCCCCACACCCAACCTTCCTTGGCATGTTAGTCTTCTTCTCTTTCAACCATCTCTGAGCAACCTTTCTCAGAGATCTTTCTTTGTCTCCATACCATATCTTGTCGCAATCCTCAATGACTGGTAAAATTGTCTGAGCAAGGAGGAATAGCAAATCACTTCTCGACGTCCCTCGACTTGAGGCTGCAAATGACCCTCCCATCAGCTGATCTGATTTGTCTTGTGGATGAGTCGTAATGCTTAATGCAAGAAATGGCGAACTCAAGATCAAAAACCATGATAGGAATATATGTTGTCGCCAACAATCCAAAATGCTCAAGATTCTTCATTGTGGTGATGCTAACGCCTTCCAAAGTGCTCAGTTTGACCACTGGATAGACATGACCCAAGTCTATGTCTGAAGTTTTCAAAAAGTCATGCACCAAGATTAATTTGGCCTTGTAATCTATAGAGTTGAATTACATTTTGAAAATCTGGATTTTTGACTGTAAAGTTGGATATGTTCGGACAACTTTCAAAAAAAGCTAAAGAAAGCTTTGGATGAGGCTAAAAATACCCAGTCACGGGAAATTTTTTTGGAATTTTTCTGAAATGTGGGTTTTGTAGAGAATTGAATTCTAAGCAAACCCATATCATTAAAAATTCAAAAAGTTGAGTTTTAGCAAGAAATGCAAAGTTTTTTCAGTCGAGAACTGTAGGGGTTTTAAAGCTTCCTGGGGCAAAATTTTCTCGAGAAATTTTGGCACATGGGTTTTGTAGGCAATGTAATTCTAAGCCAACCCAGGTGATTTGATTTTGGAAAATATGAGTTATTGACCCACATGCAAAGGGATCTTTAAAAAAAAGCGCATTGCTTCTAGAATGGAAGCAGTTGGGCAATTTTCTCGAAACCTAGTTTATGTTATAGGAATTTGTTGCGAAGACTGTTTGGGATATTGCTTCACATTCCTTTGCCTTTGAATATTTGGTCTTGCGGTTTGGGATTCAATGTTTGTGTTCTATGGATGTTGCACTCCTATCTTTTTAGGTCACTTGTTTTTCCAAGGAGGTTTTTTGTAATTGTAGAAGGTTGGTAGTTTTGTTCTAGTTTTTTGGATTGGACTGGAAAATGATTCACATTTCTCTATATTATTGTTTCTACTCCTAAAACTTGGTGAACATGCTCTTAGTGCTTGTGCAATGTCTCAATTTGGTTTTCATGTAATGATGTGTTCTGCAAGTTGGTATGATAATGATCTATCTCTTAGTTTTGTATTATGTGCTTTTAGGATAAAGTATTCAATTTTTGTTTGTTTTACGGTGGTTGTTTGCAGCATGACATTGTGAAATAAGTGTTTGGAAGTGTTGTTGGATGTTCATGGAACATATCTTTATGGTCTACACATCAATGGTTGATCTCTTTGGTGCAACATATTGTGTTGAGTTGGTTTTTTGGGTAGTCTATGGATGTTTGGCCAACAGGGCTCATCATCTTCCTTGAGCTATGTGTTTGGGGGTATATTCCAATATTTGAGGTTGTATTAAGATGGATTTGGGTCCTAACCTATCTTTTTGAGAACCACATTATGTTAATTCAATTGAAGTTATATTTTTTGGTTGACTTGTAAAGTACTACATGTTTCCTTGTTACCGACTTGGGTTGATGTGCGCTAGTGTGTATATTGTTTGGATCACATTGGAAGATGTAATGAGATTTTTTTTGGTCTTCTCTATCTTTTGGATAGGACCACATTATGTTTTTATTGCCGACGTGTTGGATTCACTATTTCTATTCTTTTTTGGTCAACCTAAATGATGTTTTGTGATCTTGCAGAGGATATAAATAAAAGATCAAATCAGTTGTAAGTTAAGTGAGTGTGTGGTGATGTGGGAGTATGGATTTGTGAAATGAGATGTGGAAAAGAAGGATCATATGTGCTTTAACACCTCAATCAACATAGTGTATTCTTGAAAAATGTTATAATTACATATTTTCATGTATCTTGTTATTAGACAGTGAGTCTCTTTAGCAGGTCCTTGTAATTTATATCTTGACTTGGGGTTGTGTGCCTCAGTACTACAAGTCCTTTGTATCTTTCCCTAAGGTTGTGCACATTAGCTTGCAAGTCCTTCTGGGAGCAATGAGATTCCTTAGCTAGTAATTCTTTAAAAAAATTACAATTTTGTAAGCAATGAGCTTCTATATTGAGAGAGATATATCTCCATGGTTTTTCCCTCCTTGGGTTTTCCACATAAATTTGGTGTTATCTTGTCCATGTGTGTTCATTATCTTATCTTTCATTTTTTCTGATTTGATTAAGTATTTTTGTTATGTTCATAAGTTTCCAATCTTCTTAAAAGTCTAAAATTATGTATTGTTGAAGGGTTTAAGGACTGAAGGGGTTAAGTTTTTATAGATATCAATTCACCCCCGTCTTAGTATCTAGGTGTGTTCAATAATTGTTATCAAATCCAAGTTCCTCTAAAGAAGCTGAACTGCTTGAGGAAAGATCTGAGATGGCACATGATGGATCTTATAAGGGTCCTAGGTTTGATGGGACAATTTAAAACTTTTGGAAAGTAAGAATGGAAGGCCATCTAAAGTCTCTAGGGTTTCATGTTTGGAAATCTTTCAAGGATGGTTACATTGCTCCTTTTGCTCCAACAAATCCTGTTGAGATTATATTATATGAGAACAATGTCAAGGAAAAGAATGCTATCACATGAGGGTTAACTGATTTTGAACTTTTGAAGGTGATGAGTTGGAGTAATGCTAAAGATGTATGGAAAAATCTAAGAATCATTTATGAAGGAGATAAAAAAGTGAAGCAAGACAAGATGCAAATATTTAAGAGAAAACTTGAAACCCTGAGGATGACAAAGGATGAAGACATTGCTAGTTATATGATCTGAGTGGATGAAGTAGTTACTGGCATTAGAGGTCTTCATGGAGAAGTGAAAGAAGATGATATTGTGAAGAAGGTTTTGAGATCTCTCCCAAAAGCTTATAGTCATAAAGTATCTGGTATTGAAGAATCTAAGGACTTGGATAAGTATTTAGTAGATGAAATGTTTGGTGGTCTGATAGCCTTTGAATAAGAAAATTTGACAAGTCAATAAAACGATAGAAGATGAAATAGTAGATCAGAATTATGATTTTGATGAGGTAGAAGAAAACTTTGTGAGAATATTAAAGAAAGGCACAAGCAAATACAAAGGTAAGTTACCTTTCAAGTGCTTCCATTGTGGGAGAATTGGTCATTTTGCATCTAAATGTCCTTTTGAAGAATCAAAAGAGAGAAGTTCAAAAGGAGTCTCCATTCCAAGGAGAGTTGTTGTTCATTAGAAGATGATGATAATGATTCAAATGAAGAAACCCTCTTCATGGCCTTATAATTTGGTGACAAAAAGTGTAATGTTGAAAATTGAACTTGAAGTTTGGTACCTTGCAGGCTGACAAAGATATGTTTTCTCCTAAACTAGATATAGAAGCAATGGAACCTAAAGGTTGGGAACTCAATCCAAATGATTGTGAATTAGATTATGAAGGAGAGCTTCAATTTTCTCTTGAAGATCTAGATGATGCAAGAGCACTAAATTAGAAATATGATATCATGCTTGAAAGATCAAAAGAGACAATTGTCAAATTGAAGGCACAATATGGAAAATCAAAAGACGAAATTGGAAAACTAAAAGATCAAATAGAAGGAGGTAAATCATGTGAGATTAAACTTTATGGGAGGAAGAAGATGTGATCTCTAATTTGAAAGTAAAGGTTGAAGAAAGCAAGAGGATTGAAGATTGTTTGAATACCAAGCTCAATGATAAAGTAGTTGAATGCTCAAAACTTGAGGAAGAGATTATCACTCTAAGAAAAGAACTGGAAAGAGAAAAATAATAGATTGAAAAGGGTATAAAATTGAGAGGAGGTTCTGAAATTCTTGATGGGTTGGTTAACTCTCAAAAACCATCAAAATAAAAATCTAATATTTCTTTTTAAAAAGGGAAAAGTCTTATAACCAACGCATCTGTAAACCTATATGATAACTTTAAACCAGAAGGAAATTATGAGACGGAGGAGGAGAAATCTTGCACAAAATATTCTAAGAAAAATGACTCTAGAGATACAAATATAGATCAAGACAACAAGAAAGAAGGTGGATTCATTCGTGACTGAAAATTAAAGGATTTGTAGGTCCTCTACATACAAGACATCATGCTCCTATTGGGTTCAATCAATCTTTTCAAGGTTATTGTTTTTCTTGCAATAAATTTGGGCATAAGGTTGTTGATTGTAGATCTAGACAAAGAATGAACGATAACATGGGTAAAAGATCGTTTGTGTCTCAAAGATACAATGTTGTTTCATTTCATGGATATTGTTATGCTTGCAACAATTTTGTTCATAAGGTTGTTGAGTGTAGAACTAAGGTGAAGAGGAACAACTTTGTTTCATAGCACAACATTGTGTGCTAAAAATGCAATAAGATGAGACATAAAGCAAATTGTTGCAAAAGTGGTAATGAAATCCTTAATCAACAAAAGAAGGGTAATGAAAAGGCTTGGAAGGAAAAACAAATTCAATAAAATGAGGATGATTCTACACTTGTGCATTCTGCACAAGATCCTGAGACAAACTGAGACAAAGCATCATCTCAGGTGGAGATTTCATTTTTAAATATTTTAGCCTCCCTAAAAGGAAAAGATGTTGGAGATTTTAGCATGGAAGAAGAATTGGATCAAATCCTTTGGTGAGCAAATCTACTGAGAAAAAATGAACCTTTTGATGAAGGTTTCAGTGCAAGTAAATGTTTTATGGAGATGGGTAAACTTGTTCCAATATGTTTCTAGTATGCCAACTTTATATCTTACCTATTTGGTGTACTACACTTAGAGATAAGTTGTAGAAGTTTTGCTAAGGCATTCACAGTGTATACTCTAAGATGGAGTCATGGTGTTTTTTTTTGCATCCTTCCGCCAAGCAAAATTTAGTCTTGCGATTTAGAAGATAAGTTGGTCAATTTATGAAGGTGTTATGTCCAATATTTCATTTCATTAAATCTTTTGAAGTGAAAGTTGTAAGTGACAAAGTTCTAGTATATGCTCTGTCAAAGTAAAGTAATGATGAAGGCTTGTTGGAATGCTCTGCTTTCGTCAGGAAATAAAGATTTATCCATACAATTTTTTGGACATGTTCAGGGATGATCATTGCATGCTAGTTTGGAGTATTAGGTGATTTGGTGGTCCACAAGTTCAATTTTCAAATGAGACTGTGCTACAAATAGTTCTTGGTGCCTATCTATTCTACAAAAAATATGTTTAGATACTTGCACTAGTTGGAGTATGTACATATTAGTTAAATGATTTTATGTGGACATTTTACATGTCTCAATGTGTTTTATTTTTTATATTATGCATGCAGTATGTTTGGTTGCTATATTTCAAGCTAATCCTAAGAAAACTCATGAGAAAGTAGTGAAAAGAATATTCAAATACTTGAAGGGAACTCCATATTATGGTTTGTGGTATAAAAAGGATGATAAATTTTCTTTGAATGTTGATAATGATGCTGACTGGGTAGGATGTGTGGATTACTGGAGAAGTACTAGTGGAAGTGCATTTTTCTTAGGAGACAGGTTGGTCTCTTGGTTCAGTAAGAAGCAGGACTCACTGTCCTTATCCATAGCAAAATTTGATTATATTGTTGCACCATCTTGCTACACCTAGGTGCTTTGGATGAAGCAGACTTTGAAGGATATAAATGTGGTGTATGATGAACTAATTCCCATATTGTGTGATAATACCAATGCAATTAAAATTTCCAATAATTCGGTGATTTATTAAACAACCAAACATATTTCTATTTGGTATCACTTTTTAAGGGAAAAGGCTACAAAGCAAGAAGCCAGATTGGAGTATGTGCCTACCAAGGATCAGATTGAAGATATCTTTACTAAGGCGCTCTCAAAGGATAATTTTGAGTATCTATGATAGAAGTTAGGGGTTATTGCCCCTCCATTTTCTAACTAGATGGATAGATGGTACATCTATCTAGGGGAGAAATTCATATCATATCCTTTTCTCCTAGATTGATGGGTGCTACCTCTCAGGGGGAGTAGCTAGTTGGTTGGTTGTTGCTGATTGGGGAGCTTGTATAGTTGTTTGAAGAAGAATTATAGTTGGTCAAAGGGGGAGAATATGCTAATGATTTAATTGAAGATCTTGGCCCTTTATCCTTGATGTCAAAGGGGGAGAATGTGCAAGTGTGTGTTGCCATCAATGCCAAAGGGGGAGACTGTTGGCATTGGTTGTCATTGATGTCAACACTTGGGGAGATTGTTGCACATATGCTTGTGAGATTGTTGTTTGGAATTGGTTATCATTTATATATGATGTTTTGCTAATGGTGATGTTACTAATTTTCATGGTTGGTTGTCATGCCTTGTCTGATGATAATTAAATTTGCATTGTGCATGGTTTCTATCAGTAGAAATGATATCAAGATGATATATTAAGATGAGGATTAGAAGTATTAAGATGAGAATTAAAGTGTTTTCAATGGTGGAGAGATGTTGTTGATGATCTCTAGTATGTTGTATGCTCTCTCATGTTGCTCCTAAGGAATTATGTGTTACTGCAAGATAGTTTTGGTCTCTGCAAGTTAGTGGAAAGTTTCTGCTAAAGGAAATTGTGAAAAATGTTTGGGAGAATGTTTCGCATTCCTTTGCCTTTGAAGATTTGGTCTTGCGGTTTGGGATTCATTTTTTATGTTTTGTGGATGTTGCACTCCTATATTTTTAGGTCACCTATGTTGTCGAGGAGGTTTCTGGTAATTGTAGAAGATTGGCAGTTTTGTTGGTTGTCTAGACTAGTCTAAAAAATGCTCTGCATTTCTCTACATTATTGTTTTTGCTCCTACAACTTGGTGAACATGATCTATGTGCTTGTGTAGTTTCTCGGTTTGGTTTTCATGTAATGATGTGTTTTGTAAGTTGATCTGATAATGATCTATCTCTTAGTTGTGTATTATATGCTTCTAGGATGAAGTAGTTTATTTTTGTTTGGTTCGTGGTGGTTTTCTGTGGCATGACAGTGTGAAAGAACTATCTGTAAGTGTTGTTACATATTCATGGAGCATCTCATTGTGTTCCACATGACTTTTTTTGATTTTTTGATTTTTTATTTTTTTTTTGATTTTTTGATTTTATTTTTTTTTTGACTTTTTTGGATTTTTGATTTTTTTGACTTTTTTGGATTTTTGGATAACATGCAAAAGGAGATGGATAAGGATAGGGAGGCGAATAAGTGGATTTAGAAGACATGCTATAAGGATATGGATGAAGGACTCAAGCATCAAGTTCTATATCAGGTATTAAGAGCTCATGTTCGAACCGACTGTTGGATGTTGGTACAACCTTATGAGGATAAATGGATTATGCAAGATGATGAATTAGAGGGATTTGATGGGGGAGATATGTAGGGTAATGAATGGGATGCTAGAAAGGGTATGGATAGAATGATGGGGTGGATGTGTGATGGGGTGGTGAGTTCAGGACCAACATTGGCACATGTGGTGATGGATGTGAAAAGATACGAGGACTAATGGATGGGGAATGTGGGGATAATGAAGGAGATGGAATAGTGAATTTTGGGACATAGGCACCCAAAACAGACTTAGGAGATGAAAGGGGGGTATGATTAGCTTTTGGATTAGCAACTTTGGATGTTCTTACAGATTTTTCATTTGATGGCATTGCATCTTTTTTCTTTGGGATCCACATGGTTTTGATCTTTGCTTTAGTGGGCCTTTGTGGCTGATGGGTTTGATTTGGATTGTGGATTTGATTTTTCTTTTCTTCAACATGTCGTATAGAGGGGACATGGGGAGCTTTAGATTCATGTGGATGTTTAGATTGATGCATTTTTATGTTAGCATCCAAAGTGCATTTATTAGCAAAGGGATGGGTGTGAGGGGATGGATGATGTGGAGTGATGGAGGTAGGATGATGAGGATTATGTGTAGATGGAGGATGTGCAGGTATGTGCCTTTGTTGATCCTGATTAGGATGTTTATGATGGATGACATGGATAGGTGTTGGATGGGTGAAAGGATGAGATGGAGGAGGTGATCTTGGGATATACGGACCCAAGATGGATAGAGTGGGTGGAGGGACATAAGAACCCAAGATGGATGCAGTAGATGAAGGATGGGAGATTGTGGATGGAGGGATGTAAGGACCCAAAATGGATGGAGCGGATGAAGGAGGAATATGGACGGTTGTTTTGAGGTGATATGATAGAGGAGGAGGGATGGCAGCATATGATTTGGTGGAGGATGGGAAGAGCCGACATTTCTTTTGGAAAAGGCTGTTGAGGACATCTAGAGGTTGTACCAACATGTTTAGATTGTGAGTCTTGGGGAATAGATCCAAGACCTTGCATGCAGATTTGTTCTTTGACTTGGATGGGCTCTAAAATACCTTGCTCGTGAAGGCCTAGACCTTTTCCTTGATAGTTCATGTTCTTGAGCATTCGATCCATGATAGGATTTTTGTTATTCTGAAAACATGATGCGAGTCCATTATTAGGTGGGGGATGATGGGTGGTATATACATTGTGTTTTTCCTCTGCAAGGAGGCCACCATGGAAGAATGTGAGAGTACCAAGGGGATATGCAAGCAGTGTGGGGATAGTATTTTTAGGCAATGATGGGGGATCCTGAGAAGGAAATGATGGGATAGCAACATTTGGATGGGTGGTATTTGGAGAGGGAGTAGGGGATACGATAGGATCTGATTTTGTGGTAGCAGGCTCATGCAATGGAGACGGAGATGGAGCAGTAGAATCTTGAATCTCAAGAGGATCACAGGATGGAATGGATGGGGGACTGTGATCTTGCGGTAGACTAGATGGGATGGTAGGATCTTGATCTGGAGGAGGGGATATGCTGGCATGCTTTGGGTCAGGCTCTTGGCATGACTCATCGTGCGTGGGAGGCATGATAATGGAGTCATGGGGGGACTCTTCAAGTGGGGAAGATGGAAGGATGGAAGATTCAAATATTCCTGGAATGGATACTAGGAGTGGAAGAAGTGGATTGGATTTGGGGTGTCCGATAGGTTCGACTACTCGGAGTAGGGGAGGGTGTTCAATGGATTTGGTAGATGTGATGGTAGGAGATGGGGACTCAGTGGATTCAGAGGATGTGATGGTATCATCAATGATAGGTGTTGGATGGAGAAGGGTCTCGTCACTAACGACCATGGATGATGGGTTGGGATGGCATGGTTCCACGACTACAATGTGTGGAGTGGGGGATGTTTCCTTTGTTATAAGTCCTTGGAGAAACTTGAATACACTAGGTTGAGATGGCGAGGTGGGAGTGGATGAAGGTTTATGGATTAGTGGACTAGGATTAGATGGAAGATTAAGACTGGATGGAGGATTAAGGTAAGGATATGGGCATGGGGAATTAGGATAGGATGACATGGATGGTGGATCGTTGGTAGAAGATATGGGTGGCGTGTTGTAATAAAGGTATTGGGATGGTGGATGAGGATGGGAAGATTGAGGTGTTGGATTAATATAGGGAGATGTGGGTGTTGGATTAGGGTAAGTTGATGGGTGTGTTTGACTAGGATAGGAAGGTGTGAATGTAGGATTAGGCTGAGCGGATTGGTATGGAAGATTAGGGTAGTGGGTACATGTGGATGAAGGATTGAGATAAGAGGATGTGGATGGGGGATCAAGATAGGGGTATTGTGATATGCACTAGGATAAGAGGATGCGGGTGTTGGATAAGAGGATGATGTAGATGAAGGATAGGATGGGTATGATGGACATCCCTTGTCAAAGGTAGCATAAGGAGTGTGATTAGGCATAGGATGAAGACATGATGGGATAACTTAATGGGGTGATTGGATTTTGGAATGTGGGTGGAGAAAGCTTACTAGCAATGATAGTGTCAAGGGGATCTATGTCGTATACCTCTTGATCAACAAGACTTTCATTATCATCGGACGTAATTAGGGTTTCCCTTGACCACTATGATGGAGGATAAGAATTCATGATGATGAAAGGATAAAGATGATGGATAAAGATTTTGGATGGAAATGGACAAAAGCCCAAATCGGGATTTAGGGCAAGCTCAGATCGGGATTGGATTAAAGCTCAGATTAGGATGATTGGATGATTGGATGGGATTGATTCTGACAATTGGATTGGATGATCAAAGGATGATTAAGACACCGAATCTACTTCGAGATGGAAGTAGATTGATTGGGTCGAATGTGATTGGATAGGAATGCGATTGGATTGGATTGGATAAGATCGATCGATGATTGATTGATAAGATCGACTGATGGATGATGAAAGAGACTACAAATCTCGTTCAGAGATTATCTTAGATGACTTAGGATACTGATTGATCGGATTAAAGGATACAAGGATGATTGCGGCACCGAATCCACTTTGAGATTGAAAATGGATTGATTGGGCCGACGATGATGATTAATTTAGGATGGATGACAATCCTAAGAAGATGTTAATGATGACGATCAGATCAAACACTTCAGTCAATTTGGATAATAACTCGAGACAAAGTTCAGGGGATTTGGATGGGGAAAACGATGATTTGATTGGAGAAATGGATGATAGAAATGGATGAACAAATACTCAAAATGAGAAAACGGTTGATCGGGACGGATGAACGATTACTCGAAACGAGTAAATGAATGATCAGAACGATAGAACGAGGGTTTAGAATGATGAAAGGATGTGTCAAATGGATGAACGTTTACTCAGAACGAGTAAACGAATGATTAGAATGACAGAACGAGAGTTCGTAATGATGAAAGGACGTGTCAAATGGATGAACGTTTACTCAGAACGAGTAAACGGATGATCAAAATGATAGAACCAGAGTTCCGAATGATGAAAGGATATGTGAAATGGATGAACGTTTACTCGAAACCAGTAAACGGATGATCAGAATGATAGAACCAGAGTTCTGAATGATGAAAGGATGTGTTAAATGGATGAGAGTTTACTTGGAACGAGTAAACGAAGAGAATGGTAGGGTATACCCCCCTCGAGGAGGCAGATGGTGAAGAAAAAGGTGCCCCGGCCAACTTCTCAAAAGTATGAAGTGGTATATATCATCAGAAAGAGCACGAAAAAATGAGAAGAACTGCCTTTGAACGGAGTCAATCGAATAAACAGTGTGGAAATGGCGGCCCCGGGAAGAAAGAACAAAAGGACAAGTCCGCCACTCTGTAAGGACAGGTCCGCCACTCCATGACAGGTCCGCCACTGGAGGGACAGGGCCGCCGCCGGAAGGTCAGGTTTGCCGCTGGAAGGTCAAGTCTGCCACCGGAGGGACAGGTCCGCCATCGGAGGGACAGGTCCGCCACTAGATAAAAAGTTGCTTAAAAGTATTAAGTGTTATATGTCGTTGGAAAGAGCACGAAAAACTGAGAAGAATTGTTTTTGAACGGAGTCAATCGGATAAACAGTGTGGAAATGGCGGCCCCGGGAAGAAAGAGCAGAAGGACAGGTCCGCTAAAGCATAAGGACAAGTCCGCCAAATGATAAGTTTAAGCTCGAATTTTTGATGGATGGGTAAGGCAAAGGACCCAAAATATAGCAAACATTGATAATGACTGGTTTTGCACGAGAAAGACAATTTAGACAGCACAACCCTAAGATTAGTAGAAACGGGTATGGCCAAAAAAGTTTTCTACTCTATGATGAACATGGTTGCTAAGGAGTCCTCGATATACACCCGGTACGTGAGGCCCAAACCGTGAACACCAACCTGTTACAAGCGTGAGTCGGGAACCTTAGCGAGATACTAAAGGCTCGGACCAACTCTTCACATCATCCCGACGCTCCGCCAATTACAACGTGGTTGGATTGGGGTACAACTTTCGCTCTCCCCCTTTTATATACCCCGCTAGTACGCGTGGTTGGAATCGTCCCTTGGGATGATGAAATCCCCAAGTAGGTCCCACTAAGAAAATGAAAAATGGGGTGACTCAAGGACTTGGAAAGCTACGATTTCTCGTCACCCAGAATCGCCAAATGGCACAAGGGGATTGAATACGTCAAATAGCCTTCCACAAGCACGCCAAACAAGGTTTGTTGACCCCTCTAATTGAACTATGTGCCTAATTTACCAAAAGACAATCGGCAAAAACTTGAAATTTCACCTTCGGGAGGACAGGTCTGCCACTCTGCAGGGACAGGTCCGCCACCAGAGGGACAGGTCCGCCACAGGAGAAGAAAAAGGTGCCCCGACCAACTTCTCAAAAGTATCAAGTGTTATATATCGTTGGAAAGAGCACAAAAAAATAAGAAGAACTGCCTTTGAACGGAGTCAATCAGACAAATAGCGTGGAAATGGAGGCCCCAGGAAGAAAGAGTAGAAGGACAAATCCGCCACTGCATAAGGACAGGTCCGCCACTCTGTAGGGACAGGTCTGCCACTCTACATGGACAGGTCCGCCACCAGAGGACAGGTCCACCACCAAAGGACAGGTCCGCCACCAGAGGACAGGTCCGCCACCGGATAAGGACAGGTCCGCCACTCTGTAACCTGAACCTGCAAAAATGCAAAAAACAACAAACGTGAAAGAAAGAGACCCGTTTGTGGGTCCCACCGGGCATGACAGAAATGTGATAGGTTGAATATATGCGTTAGAAAATGAGCAACAAACTAAAGAGTGCAAATAAACACCAAAACAACCTACACCTCAAGATTAGCCTAAGTTGGAATCAACACAAGATAAAAAGCAACAAATGGAACATTATACCTTGTCTCGAATCGATCCTTTGGTTGGCCCTTCGATCTTTGATGTGTATGCTCCTTGGATGGCACAAGATGCAAGCTAAATGATGTTGTGAGGATGAGTGCAAGTGGATGAAAACATGAAAATGGCTAAGTGTAGATTGAGAAATAAAATTGCAAGAGTTTGGCTAGCAAAATGATCTTCCCCAAATGAGAGAAAAAAGGAGGTATTTATAGGAATTTTGAGAATTCTGAAGAGATGGATGGCCAAGATTGAGCACCAAAATATCAAGATGTAGGGCTAAGGTGAGTTGAGAGCTCACAAGTCCTCACATCTTGACATGTGGCAAGGGAGAGGCTTAAGAAAGATGAGTGGATGAGGTGTAAGAGAAGTACATGACATGGAGGGGGGTACAAAGTACCTTGGGATTGGACAAGATCTCCTCATAAAGGAGGTCCTTGTCCCCATATGGGTGAGGACATGTGGGAATTAAAAATTCCTCAAATATTCTCATGGGAAGGAAGGAATTTAAAATTCACATAGGGGAAAAAAAATTCACATGGAGGTCTTGTCCAAGGGAAGCCTTTAATAAGGTTGACCAAGGACACATGTCATAAAGGACATGGGGAAGAGAAAATGAATTTAATATTCCTTGAAAGATGAGAGTGGAATTAAAAATTCTTCAAAGGACTTTGGGAAGACAAAAAGAAATTAAAAATTCCTTGGGGGATGGGAAGAGTTGACTAAAGGGGGTGATTAGACAAGTTGATGAGGGGTTAGAAGAAGGTTAGGTGGCTAAGAAAGATTAGAGACCAACTTGCAAAAGTTGGAGGATGTGACACATCCTAATCAAGGATTAGGCATGTGCACATCCTAATGATGAGATTAGAAGAAAGATTAAGATTAGATAATAAAAGATGGAGGATGTGATATGTGAGGAATTAAATAAATGTCATATTTATTTAATTCATTTGATGAAAGGAGGATTAAAGAGATAAGGTATTATTGATTAAATACCTTAGGGATTTGGCAGAATTAAAGTTATTAATTAAATAATAGCAGTATCACTTAATTAACGAAAATAAGACGAAAGGGGATGAATTTGGATAAATTAAGTGTCCAAATTTATATGTCTACAGTTAGTATACAAATTTATTTTTACAATACTATTGAAATTAGCTTGAATTTCCTAATGAGTAGCAACAAACATTCATAATAGTTAGAGAAAATTATTATTGACTTAACAATTTTCCTTTGCATTTAAGATGGGCAACTCCCTCCTATGATAGGAATTTTTCTATAATTTTAACTAGAAATTATAATAGAAAGTAAAAAGTTGGGAAAGAGAAATAACACAGGGAAACTCTCGGCATGATTAGACAAAACATTACATAGGATTCATAAAATGAAAGACGTGAAGAAAAAAATTAAAAGATAAAATAATATGCAAAAACTATTAGAGACACAAATTCCTTTGGTTCATGCATGCAACATTGGAAAGATAAATAATAATTGATGGTTTACCCCTTTAATTTACTAAAACATGAAAGGAAAATATTGCACACTAAACATATGAATAATCTACAATAAACAAAGAATAGAAAGACAAAAAATTCTAAAATACCCATCTCATTCCTTCAAATTAGAGCACATTTTTTCTATTCTATTTTCTATGTAGTTACATGTAAGAAAAGTATAACGAAATTATCACAATTCCAACATACAAGTATACAATTAGAATGATTGATACAAAGTTCAAGAAAATTAATAAAAGACCTTTGGTAAATGGAGCACAAAGTTTCATTACAATTTTTCTATATGATTCCTATGTTTCAAAAAGAGATAAAGCTCCAAGAGTTGAAAAAGAAAAACCCTTACAATTAGAAAATTTCTTCATAGATAGCCTTTTATTTTCGTAACTAACTCAATTATTGTATAAACACTTCTTCAATTTCAAATTTAAATTTCGCTTTTAAGTCACTTTATAATTTAAAATTCACTTTTAAGTCATAAAAGTGACTCAAGTTATAATTTTGGGAAAAAATATAATATGAATAGAACATAAGAAAAAGGGAAGTTTTGTGCTCCTTGTAGATTGTCACACCCTAAGAAATAGTGAGATACAACCAATTCTCCCCTAGGAATTCTATGAACTCCAAGCCTTCTTGAGTTTTGCAATCAAATCCAAATTAGGGTCGATCAATGCAAATTGATAACCTTTGTTTTCCAAAATTTAATTCCACCAATATCAATAATAGAGGACATGTCCACAATAATATGGTACAAAATATTTTCATTACCCTAATGATCATCTTCATCCTCTATACATCTCATTATTCTTTCTCTTCAATAATTTGAGTTGGTAAAATATATTCTAAAATCAATATGTAAAATGAAAATTCGTAGAACTTTTATGACATCTATTTACTACTAAACATTTTTGCATACTAAAGCTTTTGAAATATTTTCAAGACTTATAATATGAAGCTTTAAAATGAGCAATACCAATCTCAATATAAAAATGATCATTGCATCTCCAAAAACCACTCAACCATATGCTTTCATGTGGACTAAGAAATTATGTTTTTCCACTTGCTATAGATGATAAGCTCCTAGGACATCAATGAACCTAAGCATGGCTGAAATCATAATGGAAGATAGGACTAAAGGGGAGTGTAGTGAAAGAGTAGAGTTAAAAATAGGAGAGCTGTTATCATTCCAATGGTCATGACAATGTTTGATACTATTATCTTGTAAGCAATATCATTGTTTACAAATAGCAAGAGGTACACAAATCTATAATGTTCATCATGCCAACAATAATCATCTCTTTATTGAACTATCAATATGATATTTCCTAACTAGTTTAAAACTTCTATCAATTGTTATTCCCACACACTAATGCAAAAGTACTCTTAATTTGATTAGACCTATCAAGAAACTTATTCTTTGAAGGAAACAAAGAAGATTATCAAGATTGACTTTGACCTAGACTATTTCACCACAATGACAAAAGCTATTATCTCAATTGCCACCTTCAAAAATAGTTTTCAAACAAGAGATATTGCAAATCCAGTTAGCATAACCAACGCAACTTTTTCAAACTCATCCAAACCAAGTTTCCTTGCTAATGCCTCCAAATTGTGAAAGTTTAGTAGACCCATATTTTAAGACTTGTTCTATAAGCTTAATCCTCTCATAAAGTCACTTTTGTACATACTTTAGCCTTGAACAGAAACCTTGTATGTGAGAAACCTTAGCTAATCACTATACATCATGGCAAAGGTGCTTATTGTTACAGATTTCTTTGAGAATTTTTTTATGACATGATTTTGCAATGCGAAGAATTAGAGCTAAATCCTGAAATGCATCATCAAGATATTTGAGTCTTAGGTGGATGGTTGAAGTTCATTCGTTGAATCCTTCAACTCTTCATCTGATGGACCTGAGGAAGGAAAAGTTTCACTGCTGGTTCCAGCATCAGTTTCACAAAATTTTCAACAGAGAAAGTTCCATTTCCTAGTGTTTATTAATTTATATTTGGATTAATAGCTTATTTGAATATGATGTTTCAACTACTAAATCTTCACTCAGATCGGCTTGATATCATGTCACGTCGCTTTCCACAATAATTGATAGTGACATTTGGGAATAATATTTAATGGTATCTATGGGCATACGGTTGAATATTTGAAGACTCCATTACATTCAGTAGCTTTTCTTCCTCGATTTCAATCATTGCTCTAAATTCATGGACACCGACAATAATGCAGATATAGCCTCATTTATCATTTAAATTGTTTTCACTTCATATTTATCCTGTACTATAATAGTGCCCTCAGATATATGAGTCCATTTGTCATCTAAGAATTGTTCAGCATCTAAAAGGTCATTCCACAAAGCTCCATGTCTTTCTCCTTATCATCTTCCCTTCATCCTATGACAGGACAAAATGTATTAGTTTTCGAGGCATCATGAACAAAGTGAAGTTGAAACAAATTTGACCCTGTTGCAGATAATGTATATCGAACAACCAAACACAATACCATCAAGAATAGTCTTGGATCTGTAATTGAAAATCGTTTCCATGCTCTAGATTCAATCTTTTCAGTCATCTCTTGCACAATCATGAGTGCTATGTTGCTAATATGGTTTCTAAGTCTTTTCCAGGACAAAGCAGTTACAAACCTTAAATTTTGGTGTAGGTTGCAAAGGTATAGGTGATGGATTTCAGATTTATGCCCATTAATCATGTTTGCATGAAAGTTCTTAAAGCTTGTTGATGAATCCATTTTGTGTATATTTTGGCTTTTTATAAGAAGATGAAATCTCTTCAAAGATGAAGAGATGGTTGAGAACCAATAAATTATGATATTGTTATTAGGATTCATATAGTTTTTTGAATCAAATTTATTGACCCATGTTTCATGAGTAGTGGTTTACAAGAACCCATCTCTCATGTTAATGAATGGCCCACCTAACATTCATTACATTTAGGTGATGCTCACAGAGGTGAAGTATTGGGTCTTTCCGAGAGGTCACCCATCCCAGTCCAACTCCAACTCAAACACACTTAATTATGAAGTTTTCCCAAAATTAAACCCACTTAACTTGCAACCCTACTGTAAAAAATACCTCTACTTATCAACCAATAAATTGTTAAAACATTGCACAGGTTGCATAAAACATTGATGAGGGTTGCAGAATTTATTTTGCATCTGCCAATTACATTTGCTTTAATGTCTCTAAAGCCTTTTAAATGAATCTCTTTTAAACCATATTGGCCTGTTCTGGGAACACAGTTCAGCTATAAAGAGGTTCAGATAATCACTTCTAAGCCAAAGGGGTGGTTAAGAACATTTAAAATGTCAAATGTGATTTACCTTTGTTAATGTGTTGCTCTAAAGATCCCCTCCATCGCCATCTGATCACTTATGTCACGAGGAACAATTTTGGAAAAGGGTTTAAGGTCCGAGGTAATCTTAATTGCAGGACCATGATATATTATCCATCAAGAATTATGAAGACTAATATCTATCAATTTTCGAGTTCCACCTCAAACTCTGGTAAGCCCATAGATATGAGTTCTTATGTTCACTTCTAGAGCTTTCAAATATTACTGATGGACATACATGTTGGAATTACTAATGATCCCAACAACCACTATTACATGCTTGTCCCTTTTTAGCTACAGCTCTTCAAGTCTGGGTATGGTGTAGCATTTAATGGTTTACTTCTCTCCGTTCTGTTTTTCTTTTTATTGCTGGAGGGTCTGTGTCTTATGGGTATGGCCTAGCTTCTCCACAACATGGGCTTAGATAGTTTTTTCTAACTTTTACTGTTGTGCAGTTACGTGTACAACTCTAACATAAGAGACCGTCTTCATATGGAAGTAGCTGGTCTTCACATATATTTCTTTATATATCTGAAACTGGTAGTGTTATTTTGAGTATTAAGTTAAAAAGGAAAAAGGTGTCTGTAGAACACAGCTACAGCTCTTGTGAACAAATCTGTGTAAGAAGTTTTTTAAACTTAATATAAAACAGAAAGTTTTTCTGTATGTTCCATCCATTTGATGCAAGAACATACAATGTATTTTCTCAAGCAGAAAAGGATTTGCTTAAAGATAACAAAAACAGGATTTCAAAGTTCTCTTCTACATCTTTTAAGAAATGTTTGAAAGTATTTTATCACGAATTTTAGCGGTAACAAAACCAAAGCAAGCATAGGATATCCTCCAAATAACATATCAAGGAATGACAAACGTAAAAACCACAAAGTTACAAATGTTGAGAAGGATTCTCAATTTGTACATTAATTTTTTATCCAAATTATTGACTTGGTTAATCAAATAAGATCTCATAGGGAAATTCTTCAAGATAAGGGAATAGTATAAAAGATTATAAGGAAACCACCAACAAAGTTTGAGTAAATTCATGTAGCTATAGAAGAGACAAAAAATATTTCTCAGTTTTCTATAGATAAGCTCCATGTCTCTCTAATTTATCATGAGCATAAGCTAATTCATTCTTCTAGATCTTCTTTGGAGCATGTTTTTAAGTCACAAGTTTTAATTTGACATGGTAGAGGTAGAGGAAGATTTAATGTCAAAGACAAAGGAAGAAATTCATCGAGAGATGGAAGAACTAGTCCTACAAATTCAAGTGGAAGAGGTAGCAACCAAAATCCAAGTCAAAATCAGTCTCATGATGAAAGGTATGACAAATATAAAGTTTAATGTCATTAGTGTAAAAAATATAGCCATTATGCATATGAGTTTACCAAAAAAATAGTTCAATTTTAGCATACAAAGTGTAAATTTTTTAAAAGAAAATCAAAACTAAGGTAGTATATTTTTGGCATGCAATGTTTGCTCAAGAAAGTCCAAAAGATGCTTGGTTTTTAGATTTAAGATGTAGTTATTACATGACATGCAGTTTGGAAATGTTCTTTATTCTAGACAAGATAGAAAAATCAGATGTTACTTTGGGCAATGAGAATAGAGTGTCAGTCATTGGAAAAGGAAATGTTAGTATTCTAACTAAATAGGGGGAGAAAAATATTATTTTAGATGTCTATTTTGTTCTCAATTTAAAGTATAATTTGATGAGCATTCAACAACTTGTTTAAAAGAGGTATAAAGTATCTTTCAAAGAATGTGTAATTTTGGACATTTTTTAAAGAATTCAAATAACAACAAAAGTTCAAATGACTAACAATAGAATGTTTCCCTTAAATTTGAAACCAAATTTGATAGTTGGATTTGCTCAATAAATCTCACATTCAGCCCAACAAAATATCACTCAAGAAATACCTCCTCAAATGCAAAGTTATTCAAAAAAATTACAAAAAAAATTACTCAAGCTTTTGATGAAGAAATACCATAGGTAGCTTTTCAATCAAAAGTAAAAAATTAGAATTGTCTTTGACACTTATGATTTGGAAATTTGAATTTTGGAGGTCTAAATTTTCTACACAAAAGGGATATGATAAAAGGCTTGCCACTCCTATAAAAACCAGATAAAGTATGTGAAGAATGTATCTTGGGAAAGTAGAATAGAGCATCATTCCCAATTCATAAGTAAATTAGAGGAAAGGTATCATTTGAGATTGTTCATTATGATTTTTGTAGACCAATGTAAATACCTTCAATTGGTGAATGTTTTCAATTCTTAACATTCATTGATGACTATAGTAGAAAAATATTAGCATGTATCCTAAAACATAAGCATGATGTGTTTGAGATTTTTTTCAATTCAAAGATTTGGTTTTGATTAGTGGGAAAAATAGGTTTTGAAGGGACCCAAAACCTTTTACAAATAGGTTTTGAAGGGACTTTAAACCCTATCATAATAAAGAATGCTACCCCAATAAGTAGCCAAATCATAAGAGTCACAAAGGATATGATCAAGAAAAACTAACTGCCTCTAAATAAGGAAACAACCCTTAAACATCCCAGCTCAGGAAAAACAATAATCCTAAGTCTAATATTGTAATGTCTCTTTGTAGGATAACCCTAAATCTTTCCCAAATTATCAATTTCCCAAGCAAAGGGCCCTAGATGATACTTTGATTTGGTTTAGTCCCTACGAGTAAGTTAGAAATCCATCTCTAAAATAGCCTAACAATTAATACTCCACATTGGGGATTAGAATTAAGTATGAGTAAATCTATATTAAACATCATAACCAACATTTCCCCTAATTGATCCTCCCCTCATGTTGCACCATGGTAGGAGGGTGAGATTACAATGGTGGATCTCATGCTTGAACTAGACCCAAAGGAAATACCCTGATTAATCAGGCAGAACCCCCTTGGCCCTCATGGGCTCACCATGTCCCACCCCCAGGTGGTGTATCTAGTGGAGACCAACCTAGACCCAAAGGCAGTACCTTGATTAATCAGGTAGAACCCCCTTGGCCCTCGTGGGCTCATCATGTCCCACCCCCAGGTGGCGTATCTAGGTGGCTCTATTACACATAATCTCCCTCTTGTGATCCTACTTCCCTACCATGGTGAAACATGGACATCATAATACAAACAATTGACTAATTATAGATATACATACTAGTAGTGTATATATATAAAAATATCTGAGCTATAAAATACTTATGTTATCTACTAAAATCTGAATCATAATTATATTCTATCAACTATACCTTGGATCCATCACTATGCTACTATGGTCCTGCCTATAATAAATAAAAACTATGATCATTACTATACTAGATATAACCTATGATCAACATTAATATCCACTATTGTTGGTGGCTATTATTCTTTCTCTTATTCACATTTTCTTTATTTCTTATTCTCAATCTACTTTTCATAGCATATTCCACTCCTTCCTTCTATGCCTCTCCCCACTCATCTATTTCCCCTTTTATATCTTCCATGGTGGGGAGAGTCACCTTTCTTCATTTACAATAGACACACCCTTTCATAATAGTTTATAATTGGAAAGAGTCATAACTATTCACATATTAATTATCTTTCTTTTATTAACTAATCCACAGCCCTTTACCAACTATAATTTCTACTACCTTTACAAATATTGATCACTGCTATATTTAATATTAACTAATCGATATCTAAAGTATGTTGTTTCCTTTTATTTCCCAAGCGTTGCCTTTTCTTCTTAAAATGTTGCCCTTTTTATTTAGTCAGTGCCTTTATGAATCACTTAAAGGTAATTGATGTGGTCAAAGTTAATTGTTGTCATTTATTTGCTTGATTTATTTGGTAATTCCCAGATTGTTGCATTAAGCACTAATCGTTGCTTATTTTCATCTATATATTTTATATTTATTATTATCGGTTAATTTTTGTATTTATTTCTTTATATATATATATATATAATTTCTTAATATTTATTCTTATATTGGTTTTATATGTCTAATATTATATCACAATGACTATAATTATAATAATATTTTAATATTTATATTTATATTGTTATATTATAATTATAATATTATCTTTGAGATAATAATATTAAATTGCTAATGTCTCTTTTTATATTTTTGATGTATATTTTGTTATTTGTATCTCAATGCTTTGTATTTTAGTGTTACAATTTCAGGGGCATGACAGTCCACCCTGCCCAAAATTTCATGTCCTCAAGCAATCACAATTCCAAACATATTTTCACAGGAGGAGACATCTTTTCATACCTCCTTCCTATTCTTGAGGGCCTAATTTAAGTTTTTTGCAAGGTTAACTAAGGTTCTATTCTTAATTGGATTCTTTCATTGAAATGTTCTCCTTTTGTATCATAATTTTGAGGGAGCCACACCTTTTCACTTCAACAGTCACAACTCTTTATTATTGCATTTGGATACTAATAATGATTCAAATTTAGATAAGTTAATTTGTTAGTGCCTTCCAGCCCCATAAGCATGTTGAGAGACAACATTAACATTTTCATAGTTTAAGCATAAAGAAACACAATGATGAGCTCCACATGAATCAAAAATTAAAGCAAACAACCAAGTAGCTTAGCCAAGTAGGAAAGTAGCTCAACCAGGAAAACAAGTAGCTCAAGCAAGCAAAAAAGTAGCTTAAGTAAGAAAACAAGTAGCTCAAGCAAGTAAGCAACCAACTTAAGTACAAAGGCAAGTAGCTCAAGCAACCAAACAAGTAGCTCAAAAAAGCAAGCAGCCAGCTTAAACACACAAGCAAGCAGCTCAAGCACGCAAGCAACCAGCTCAAGAAAATAGACAACTAGCTCAAGTAGGTAAGTAGGTAGCTCAAGCACACAAGCAACCAGCCCAAGCAAATAGGCAACTAGCTCAAGCATGCAAGCAGGTAGCTCAAACATGCAAGCAAGTAGCTCTAACAAGTAGGCAGCTAGCTCGAGTAGCCAAGCAGGTAGCTCAAGCATGCAAGCAACTAGCTCAAGCAAGTAGGAAACTAGCTCAAGCACGCAATCAAGTAGCTCAAACATGTAACCAAGTAGCTCAAGTAAGCATCCAACCAACTTAATCAACTTGATAGACAATATTTTTAACATTTTCATAGTTTTTAAGCATAAAGTAATCATAAACACAATGACAAGTGACTATCTCTAACATTCACCACATATACAATGGCTAACTAGCATATCACAATGGCTGACACACACATATGCCCATAATGCATCCCGAATTGAAAGAATATCGGTGCATTGCACACTACACCGTGGGTCCTATCTTTTCCTCTTGTATACATATGAGTGCATAATATACACTTGAAGTCACAAAGTATATGCAAGGTATACACATAGTTGCATAAATACATGTAAGTCACAAAGTATACACATGGAAGGCATACACATGCACTAAGAAGGTTAAATAGTTAAGTCTAATTGAATGGTAGTTAAAGTGGGTATGTCCCGCAGGATGGCAGGAACATGCTCTGATACCACTTGTAATGTCCCTTTTTGGGATAACCCTAAATCCTTCCCAAAATATCAATTTCCCAAGCAAAGGGCCCTAGAGGATACTCTGATTTGGTTTAGTCCCTACAAGTAAGTTAGAAATCCATCTCTAAAATAGCCTAACAATTAATACTCCACATTGGGGATTAGAATTAAGTATGAGTAAATCTATATATTAAACATCATAACCAACATTTCCCCTAATTGATCCTCCCCTCATGTACATCATGCTAGGAGGGTGAGATTATAATGGTGGATCTCATGCTTGAACTAGACCCAAAGGCAATACCTTGATTAATTAGGCAGAACCCCCTTAGCCCTCATGGGCTCATCATGTCCCACCTTAGGGTGGCATATTTAGTGGAGACCAACCTAGACCCAAAGGCAGTACCCTAATTAATCAAGCAGAACCCCCTTGGAACTCGTGGGCTCATCATGTCCCACCCCCGAGTGGCATATCTAGGTGGCTTCATTGTACGGATTCTCCCTCTTGTGATCCTACTTCCCTACCATGGTGAAAAATGGACATCATAATACAAATAATTGGCTAGAATTACAGATATACATACTAGTAGTGTATATATATATAAATCTCTGAGCTATAAAATACTTATGTTATCTATTGAAATCTGAATCATAAGTATATTATATTGACTATAACTTGGATCCATCACTATGCTACTATGACCCTTCCTATATTAAATAAAAACTATGATCATTGTTGGAAAATGTGCCTCAAGCTTACTGACATGAAAACTCCTGAAAGAGAAAAATCGGTGAGACCCTCAGAATTTCCTACAACTCGCAGCTGTGTTCATAAGATCAAAGTCGCTGAGACTTTGGTTCTGTCTTGCCGACGGATTGGTTCCTGGTGATCATCGGGGAGACTCTTGGCAACAAGTGGCATCAGGGAGAGACGTGAACCTTCAGAGTGACTCATTCTGACAGAGTATGTCTCGCCGATGGTTTTACACATGAATGTCATCGGGGTGACATGAAGGCTCGATAAGAGTCTAACCGATAGTGTTGATCTCGCCGACAGTTTTGCTTTTGGTGTGATCTCTTGCCGATGACTGTGGTCTCGCCGACAGGAAGGTACTTTCGGTGAGAACTCTTGCTGATGGCTTTCCTCTCGCCAACTGTTCTGTGATCGGTGTGAACTCTTGCCGATAGAGGATATCTCACCGATGGGTTATTGTTCGTTGTGATCTCTCAGCGATAGCAATGGTCTTGCCGATAGTTCTACGATAAACATCAGTGAGATGTCTTAGCGATAGTGATGGTCTTGCCGATAGTTCTGCGATGGACATCGGTGAGATGTCTTGCTGATAGAGTGAGTCTAGCCGATGGTTTTGAACTCGATATGACTCTTGCCAATGGTGGTGACTCTTTCCGATAAGGACAGTCGAGCATTGTGGCATCGGGGAGACACAGTCTGGTGTCTCACTGACATGCGATTCTGTTTGAATGTTTGACCGAACGACGTGGTTAGTTTTGAGCCAATGAGCGAAAAACAGAATGAGAACCATTGGCAGTTGAGTAGTTGCGATTATTCTTTTGTGGAAAATGAACAGACCGTAAGTTTATGGATTTCTCTCTGCAATGGTTGATGACTGTGAATTATGTTCGATGAGTGATAGTGTTGTTCGATTGAATACAGATTGATCTGTGTAAGTTCATTGGATGTTTCTAAGAGCATTTTTGTACAAGGTTGATCAGAAAATTATGTTGTAAAAATTGACATCAGAAAGTGAAGTTGATCTCTATATGTATTTTTTTTGGTTATTGTAATACAAAGAGGCTTTTCTTGGTGTGGTGGGTTTTTCTCCCATAAGGTTTTTCCCACATAAATCCGGTGTCCAATTGTGTATGTCTTCATTTCTCTTTTTTTTTATTCTTTTCATGTGTATCTGATTGCATTGTAATTGTAAAATTTAAAGTTCTATCTGCATTCTTCCTTGAGGTTTTGGCGTTAAGAGAGTTTGTTTTGCACCTAAGCTTTCCTTACAAGTGGTATCAGAGCCTAGCCAGTTGTGTTATCCTTGAGGGTACATTGGGTTTTTTGTGTCAATTCTATTCAGTGGGAGTCTTGTAGAAGTCTAGTAATTTGAATTACAGATTAAGATGGAAAACACGTAAGGAAAGATTGAAATTGAGAAATTCAATGACAATAATTTTGAGTTGTGGAAACTCAAAATGGAAGATCTGTTGGTTGATCATGATTTGTGGCTTGTTGTGTCTGGAACGAAGCCTACAGGAATGAAGCAAGAGGATTGGGACCTTGCAGATTGAAAATCAAAGGGGCGGATAAGGCTTTGTTTAGCAGAATCTGTTCTTCTAAATGTTCATGAAGAAAAGACAGCATCCTCTTTGTGGAAAAGAATGGGAGCTATTTATTAGGGCAAGTCCTTGGTGAATAAGTTGTTCTTGAGGAAGAAGTTGTACTCTTTGAAAATGTAGGAAGGAGTATTTGTTGCTGATCATTTGAGTGCTTTCAACATGCTGATTGCTTAGTTAGCATCTGTGGGTGTAAAGATTGATGAAGAAGATCGTTGTATGCTATTGTTGTGTTCTTTGCCAGATTCTTGGGATCACTTGGTGATGGCTATTGGGAGTACTACTTCCTCTTTTAAGATGGAAGATATTGTTGCTTCTTTGTTATCAGAAGACATGAGAATAAAATCTTCTGAGATGGCAAAGGAGGCTCTTGTTGTTAGAGGCAGATCGAAAGAAAAAGGCAAGAAGAAGGACAATAAGTCCAAATCCAAATCAGAGGGGAGATCAAAGTCTCCTAGTAAGAAGGCCAAGGTGAAGTGTTGAATTGTGGGCAACCTGGTCATGTCCAAAAGGATTGCAAAGAGGAGAAAAAGAAGAAGAAGTGTTATTTTGACAATGATTCTTCTCAGAGTGATGCAAACGCTTTCATTGCAGCCTTGGCTACACAGGCATTAGATGATGTCTAGTTGATTGATTCTAGAGAATCTTTCCACATGACATCTCATAGAGACTGGTTCACTAAGTATGAAAAATACAATGGTGGAAGGGTGTATTTGGCAAGCGATTCATCTCTGGAAATAGTTGGTCGTGGAAGAGTCGGAATTAAGTTCCCTGATGGAAGAGTGAAGGGAATCAATGATGTAATGCATATACCAAGTCTGGCTCAAAATTTACTTTATGTTAGTAAGTTGAACGATGTTGGAGTGCAAGTCACGTTCTCTGGAAATGACTGCAAAATGACTAGAGGCTCAATGGTGCTAGCAAGGGGTGCTTGTATTGGTACCTTGTATAAGTTGGATGCACTTGTTGTGCAATGCAATAGTGTCTCTGCAAAGTAATAGAAGCCTACTCATGGAGAAAAGGAGAAAAATGTTCCTGATAGTGCAAACTCTATGGAAGTTAAACTTCTAGCAGAAAAGACTATGCTCTAGCATCATAGGCTTGGCCACATTGGAGAAGAAGGTTTAAAAACCTTGAAAAATAAAAACCTGGTTGAAGGGCTTGACGATTGTAACCTCGAATTCGAGTTTTGTGAACATTGTATATATGGTAAACAACATTGTGTTTCATTCTACTCCAGTCCTCACAAATCTTCTGGTTTACTTGATTATATACATTCTGATGTTTTTGGTCCATTAAATGTTCCTTCTTTGTCTAAATCAAAATATTATGTATCATTCATTGATGATTATTCAAGGAGGGCATTTGTTTATTTTTTGAAAAGTAAATCAGAAGTCTTCAATCGTTTTAAGGAATTTAAAAACCTTGTGGAAAGTTAGACTAGAAGAAAAATAAAATGTTTAAGGACTGATAATGGCGGTGAGTTTTGTTCTGATGAGTTTGAAAGGCACTGTAAAGATCATGGGATTAAAAGACATAAAACTACACCCTACACTCCATAACAAAATGGAGTTGCTAAAAGGTTCAACAGGATAGTGATGGAAAGAGCACGAAGTATGCTAAGCAGTGTTGGCTTGGAGGAGAAGTTATGGGCTGGGGTAGTTGCAACAACATGTTATTTAATAAACCATTCTCTAATTCCACTCTTGTTGAGAAAAAACCTTTGGAAGCATGGTCTGGAAAGAAGCCCTCTCTGAGACACATTCGTGTCTTTGTGAGGCATATGCATATGCCAAATGAAAAAGGTCTAAATTGGAAAACAAGGCTGTCAAATATATTTTTATTGGTTATAGTGCTGGCATAAAAGGATACAAGCTTTGGAATCCTGATACGGAGAAGGTTTTGTACATCAGAAGTGTTATTTTTCGTCAGTTGAAGCCTTCTACTTTTGATCTACAGTTAGAGACAAAATCAGAATATAAAAAGGATGTAGTTGAAATTCCTCCAACACCAAATAAAGAGGAATTCAAAATTCAAAATGTACCTGAAACTGAGGAGAGCTCAAGTAGTTATGAGAGTTCTGAAGAAGAAGATCAACCTCAGCCTCAACTGTGAGGAGTCAACGTGAAAGAAAGCAACGATAGGTATGGGTTTTCTTTGTTAGATTCTACTTGTGCCTATGCTTTAATTTCTAGCACTGATGAGCCTAGGACTGTGAAAGAGGCATTTAGAATGTCTGATTCAAACTCTTGGTTGGAATCCATGAATGAAGAAATGGCATCATTAGAAAAGAATGATACTTGGAGTTTGGTGGCCTTTCCTAAAGGCAGAAAAGTTATTGGCTACAAATGGGTATTTGAAAGGAAAAAAGGTCTAGATGGTAGTGTGGAAAAGTATAAGGTGAGGTTGGTTGCGGAAGGGGTATTCCCAGGTAGAGGGAATTGATTATGGAGAAATTTTCTCCTATAGCTAAGTTGATGTCTATCAGATTTGTTTTGTCACTTGCAGCAGCGTATGACTTAGAGATTGAACAGATGGATGTGAAGACAACATTTCTTCATGGTGACCTTGAAGAAGAAAGTTATATGTCCCCCGAGCACTTTGTGGAAAAAGGTAAAGAAAAACTGGTTTGCAAGTTGAAAAAATCTCTGTATGGATTAAAACAATCTCCTAGAATGTGGTACTAGAAGTTTGACACGTTTGTTTTGTCATTGGGATTTGTAACATCGAAATTTGATCACTATGTATACTTCAAAGCTGAAAATGATCATGTTCTTATTATTGCTCTCTATGTTGATGATATGATGTTCATAGGAAATAGTAAGTTAATGATTTCTGATCTAAAATCTCAGTTGTCTGCAAAGTTCGAAATGAAAGATCTTGGTGCAGCCAGGTATATTCTGGGAATGGAAATAACCAAGGACAGGAAGAGGAGAAAACTTTGGCTCAGTCAGAGTAAGTATATTAATACTATTCTGGAGAGATTTTGTATGACTGATTGCAAGTAGCTAGTTGTTCCAGTTTTGCAGGGAACGAAGCTATTTGTTGAAGACTATCCAAAATCTCCTACTGAGATAGAGGATATGACTAGAGTGCCTTATGCTAGTGCAATTGGTAGTTTAATGTATGCAATGGTTTGTACAAGGCTAGACATTTCCCAAGCAGTGGGAGTACTTAGTCATTTTATGGCAAATCTTGGAAGGACACATTGGGATGTTGTGAAAAGAGTGTTTAGATATCTGAAGGGCACTTCAGAATATGCTTTGTGTTACAATGGCAATTTGGTTGAATCACAAAGGACTCTCAGCATTCGAGCCTATGTGGATTCTGATTGGGCAGGGGACATTGATAGCAGAAGATCCACCAGTGGATATATTGTCATGATGAATGGTGGTGCAGTTAGTTGGATGAGTAAGCGGCATGGTGTAGTTGCTTTGTCCACTACATAGGCATAATACATGGCAGCAACACACGCCTGTAAAGAAGCAATTTGGTTAAAACGTTTATGTTCTAACATTGGGTATGATGCAGGGAAAATTACAATTTAGTGTGACAGTCAGAGTGTTATTTGTTTGGCAAGAAATCCTACTTTCCATGCCAGGACAAAACATATCGATGTGCAGTATCATTTTGTACGAGATATGGTGGAGGATGGAAAGGTCTCCTTAGAAAAAGTGGATACTCTGGAAAATGTTGCAGATGCATTGACGAAACTAGTGAGCACAGACAAGTTTAGGTGGTGTGCCAGTTCGATGGGACTTAGTGCCCATGAGTTTCAGTAGTTTTGTTGTGCTTTGGAGGTGTCAATAAAATCTTCGTCAAGTGGGAGATTGTTGGAAAATTTTCCTCAAGCTTACTGACATGAAAACTCCTGAAAGAGCAAAATTGGTGAGACCCTCAGAATGTCTTACTGACTCGCAGTTGTGTTCATAAGATCAAAGTCGTTGAGACTTTGGTTTTGTCTTTCCAACGGGTTGGTTCCTAGTGATCATCAAGGAGACTCTTGGCGATGAGTGGCATTGGGGAGAGACGTGAACCTTCGAAGTGACTCATTCCGATAGAGTATGTCTCACCGATGGTTTTACACACGAATGTCATCGGGGTGACATGAAGGCTTGATAAGAGTCTAACCGACAGTGTTGGTCTCGTCAACAGTTTTTCTTTCGGTGTGATCTCCTGCCGATGACTGTGGTCTCGTCGACAGATAGGTGCCTTCGGTGTGATCTCTCACCGATACTATTGGTCTCGCCAACAGACAGGTGCATTCGGTATGAGCTCTTAGCAATAATGTTTCTCTCACCGATAGGCAGGTACTTTCGGTGAGAACTCTTGCCGATGGCTTTCCTCTCACCGACTGTTCTTTGATCAGTGTGAACTCTTGCCGATAGAGGATATCTCATTGATGGTTTACTATTCGTTGTGAACTCTCAGCGACAGCAATGGTCTTGCCGATAGTTTTGCGATTGACATCGGTGAGATGTCTTAGCGACAGTGATGGTCTTGCTGATAGTTTTGTGATGGACATCGGTGAGATGTCTTGTCGATAAAGTGAGTCTGGCCGATGGTGATGACTCTTGCCGATGGTGGTGACTCTTGCCGATAAGGACATTCAGGCATTGTGGCATCGGGGAGACACGGTTTGGTGTCTCACCGACATGTGATTCTGTTTGAACGTTTGACCGAATGACTGTCCAATGTGGTCAATTTTGAACCAATGAGTGAAAAGAAGAATGAGAACCGTTGGCAGTTGAGCAGTTGCGACTATTCTTGTGTGGAAAATGAACAGACCATAAGTTTATGGATTTCTCTCTGCAATGGTTGATGACTGAATTATGTTCAATGAATGACAGTGTTGTTCGATTGAATACGGATTGATCTGTGTAAGTTCATTGGATGTTTCTGAGAGCATTTTTGTACAAGGTTGATCAGAAAATTATGCTGCTATAAAAATTGACATCAGAAAGTGAAGTCGATCTCTGTATGTAATTTTTTTGGTTATTGTAATACAAAGAGGCTTTTCTTGGTGTGGTGGGTTTTTCTCCTGTAAGGGTTTTCCCACGTAAATCCGGTGTCCAATTGTGTATGTCTTCATTTCTCTTTTTTTTTTATTCTTTTCATGTTGTATCTGATTGCATTGTAATTGTAAAATTTAAAGTCCTATCTGCATTCTTCCCTGAGGTTTTAGTGTTAGGAGAGTTTTTTCCGCACCTAAGCTTTCCTTACAATCATCACTATACTAGATATAACCTATGATCAACATTAATATCCACTATTGTTGTTAGCTATTATTCTTTCTCTTATTCACATTTTCTTTATTCCTTATTCTCAATCTACTTTTCAAATCATATTCCACTCCTTCCTTCTATGCCTCTCCCTACTCATCTATTTCCCTTTTTATATCTTCCATGGTGGGGAGAGTCACCTTTCTTCATTTACAATAGACACACCCTTTCATAATATTTTATCATTGGAAAGAGTCATAACTATTCACATATTAATTATCTTTCTTTTATTAACTAATCCACAGCCCTTTACCAACTATAATTTCTACTACCTTTACAAATATTGATTGCTTCTATATTTAATATCAACTAATAAATGTCTAAAGTATGTTGTTTCCTTTTATTTCCCAAGTGTTGCCTTTTCTTCTTAAAACACTGCCCTTTTTATTTAGTTGGTACCTTTATGAATCACTTAAAGGTAATTTTTGTGGTCAAAGTTAACTGTTGTCATTTATTTGCTTGACTTATTTGGTAATTCTCATCGCTACATTAGGCACTAATTGCTGCTTATTTTCATCTATATATTTTATATTAATTATTATTTGTTAATTCTTGTATTTATTTCTTTTAATATATATATATATATATATATATGTATTATTAAATTGGTTTTATATGTATAATATTGTATCACAATGATTATAATTATAATAATATTTTAATATTTATATTGTTATTGTTATATTATAATTATGATATTATCTTTGAGATAATAATAATTATAATAATGAGATAATAATAATTATAATAATATTAAATTGCTAATGTCTCTTTTTATATTTTTGATATATATTTTATTTTTTATTAGATAAGTAGGGAAAGGGCTATGATCCGATGGTTACAAAGCCAGAACGGAAAATAGAGAAACAGACTAGGAAAAACAACACCAGCCACCAACAGAAAGCAACAACAAACAAACCAAACCAAAGCCAAAAATGGCACGCAAGCCAAGTAACCAAAATTGCAACCACATAACCATTTGAATCATAAAAAAAAAAAATCCCCATATTAATCCATAAAATAGTACGTAGACCATTTATGAGATTAACCAAAGTCCAGCATGTACAAAACCATAATATAGCTATCATGAAATAGCATTCCGGAATAATAAAACTAGGCATCGACAGTTTCAGGGCAGTCATATCACCAAAGAAAAAGGTAACTCCCTCCAATCAGGGCCATCAACAACTTTTGAACTAGGCCTTATGGTCAACAGAACAGACCAATAGGCCACCCTCCAAGTAGGTAAAACAACAGCCTGAAATAGTAACCACCCCAAGGGTGGGTAAGACAAACTGTACTTCAAACCCCTAAAAACAAGTTTTAGAGGATCCTGAAACCCAAACCACCTAAAAACAGCCAAGCCCACCCACACTCCTTGGTAGAACCATCTCACCTCAAGCTTGTTACTTAGAGAATCCAATTTTGAATTAGAAACATCATTATCACTGATGGAGTAGAGGGCCCCCATCAACCCACTTACCTCTCCATCTTTATAGGAGAGAGCATATACTGATAGAATTTTATGAGGATCCTGAAACCCCAACCACCAAAAAATAGCTAATCCCATCAACACTCCTTGATAGAGCCATCCCACATCAAACTTGTTACTTAGAGTAACCAATTCAAAATCAGAAACAACATTAATACTGATCGAGTATAGAACCCCCATCAACCTACTTGCCTCTCCACCTCTATAGGAGAAAGCATAAACCAATAGCAATACCACCCAAACAACAACACTTGTATAACACCAACACTTGTTAATAAGAAAATCCATCACATCAAAACTCCCCACCACTATAGAGAAGTGAGAGAGCCCAACAAATCTATGAGGAGAAAAAGCCAACCCAAAGCACCACCTCGAACGAAGCACCAACTTAGACCCCACCTCTATAGGAGAGAGCTCCCCTCTAAAAGAGAGGATGAAGTGAGAACCAAAATCACTAGTGCCACCAATCTCCTGCACAAACAGGCTCCACCTCAAAAGGAACCAATAGAAGAAAGGGAAGCTTCCCAACATGACTACATTTTCCAACTCCACCTCAAAAGGAGAGGGCTCCACCTCTAAAGGAGCAGTCTCCACCTCCATAGGAGACCTCAACTATAGAACCAAACAAGAAGTCGACATGCCAATAGAAAAATTTGTCACCTCACCCCTTGGAAGCCCACATGACTAGTACATGAAGGAAGCTAAAGGAGGCACCTCAGCCAAAAGTTGAGGAAATAGACTTCCCCGAGCCATCAGAAAGAACAAATGGAGCATCACAAATTTCAAAAATAGGACTTTAAGACCCATGATCCAACCATGCATGAAGGAACCAAATCTAAAAATAGGGGATAATGAGGCTGAGAAACCCCCCTCCGCCACCTCCAAAAGTAATCAAACTCCGAAGGGGAAAATAACTGAAGAGCTAATATCACAACATCGATAAAAAATAGACCACCAACACCAACCATGAAACCTCTGAAACACAACTCCAACACGAAACAGGGGCTCAACCACCCATCAAAGAAGAAAGACAAAGCAAAAGCTTATATTTTTATCTGTATCTCAATGCTTTATATTTTAGTGTTAGAATTTTGAGGGCATGAAAAATACATAGAACCAACAGTGGCCTTTAGCCTGATAAAACTTATATTTGCAACCAAATGATGAGGATCCAAGATCCCATCATCATTCTCAAACTCCACGTCAATAGAAGACATGAGAATAAAATGAAAAATAGGGCAGAAAAATCTCCCTTGCAGCAACTTCAACTTGACAAAACTCCCCACCTCAATAGGAGAGTAAGAAGGCCTTTAGTTGAATAGAAGGCAGCAAAAAACCCCTTGCAACACCACCAAGCCTCTCCAATCAAACAAATCTCCACCCCAATAGGAGAAAGCTCCACCTCCAAAGGAGAAGCCAGAGAGGAGGTCAACTGAAGAAGCTCAAAACCTTCAAACATATCCTCAGGCTCCACCTCTATAGGAGATAAATCCTCCTCAATAGGAGTAACAATTTGAAGATCCATGAAGAGAGTATAAAGAACAACAAAAAGAGTAGCATCAGCTCCCTTTAACCTCGAAACCAACTATAAACAAATCTATAATCGAACAACAACCTCCAACCAAAGCATTAAATAGCAGACTAATTGCACCCAATAAGCATCATTACCCAAAGCTTTCAAAGCCATCATAAACCATAAGAACATCTTCTGGATCTCCAGCACCCATGACTTCATAAGATTGGAGGCACTAAAACCAATACTCCCAAGACAATAATTTTCCATCAAACCATTCTTGGGTGAAAGAATGGCCATATTCAAACCATAAACTCCCTTTAACAATAGGAACATCAGGATCTTTAGATACAAACCACCCAATAACACACACCATAAAAAGGGCAGTAAATTTTCCCTTAAAGAGTTTTAAACTTCGAACCCTCGTGGCATGAGAGCCAAGAGCACTTCCAAATGGGGGAAACCCAAAAACCCCCATGAGGAAGATAATAAAATACAAGGGACAAAAACCCCGTCCAAAGAGAAACTCACTAGTAAACAAATTTGTAGCCAAATAGTAGCCTCCAAAATCCAAAGCATAAAACAACAGGCTAACTACACCCAGTAAGCATCATTACCCAATGCTTCCAAAGCCACCACAAACCAAAATAACATCTTCTAGATCTCAAACACCCATGAAATCATAAGCTTGGAGGCACTGAAACCAGTACTCCCTTGAAAATTATTTTTTATCAAACCATTCTTGGGTGAAAAAGTGGTCTTATCCAAACAAATGATCCACCCCCAAACACCATGCTAGGGCATACACAGGTAATGGGGGTGACCCCAATGACCTAGCAAGAAGAAAAAACCTTGAACTTGAAAGGGCCAGTAGTGCACACAACAACTTGTAAAACCAAGCCAAGAAAGCCATGCCAACTACAAAGAAAAATATCCTTCGACAACAGAGAAACCGCCACCACACCAAGATCCAACAGTAGAGCAACAACGACAAGCTCCGACAATAAAGAAACCACAATGGTACCAAGCTCCAACAACCGAAAAACCACAACTACACAAGGCGGATCCCCATCTGCATCCTTTGAGTCCCCTTCTCCATCCTCCTCATCCCCTGTAGATTTAAAATCTTCTCCTTCACTCCCTTTCCCACTCATCCTAAGGTCTATATTTCAAATCTCTATTTGAAAACAAAAGTGGAAACTATATCAAAATTCTAAGAATAGATAGAGGTGGGCAATATATCTCAAATTCCTTCCTAAATGTTTTCAAGGATCATGGAATACACAAGCAACTTACTACTAGATACATAGCATAATACAGTGATGTGATAAAAAGAAAAAATATGGACATGGTTAGGAGTATAATGAAGGATCAACATTTTCCAAATGAGTATTAGGTTGAAGTTATAGCATGTACGGTTTGTATAATGTTGGATGCTAACTAAGAGTGTTAAGAATATGATTCTAAGAGAATCATGGAGTGGAAGAAATTATAGTGTTGTTCATATAATATTTTTTAGATTTGTGGCATATGCTCATGTCCTAGATAAGTTGACAAATAAATTGGATAACAAGAGAGAAAAAATTGTCTTTGTAGGATACAATGAGGAATAAAAAATTTGCAAATTGTATAATGCAATAAATAGAAAAGTGATAATTAGTAAATATGTGTTATTCATAGAAGAAGAAACATGGTATAGATATTTGGAAAAAATAGTGAGTATTGCGACAAGTTTACCACAAGATAATAGAAAAGTATTGAATCCAACAAGTACCGCCTTCTTGTTATCCCCTTTGATGCCCCCTCAAGCTCAACAAAGTGGTCCAAAATAGATACCCTGACCCATCAAGTAGAAGGAAAATTTACTCACACATTAAGACAAGAACTCCATCAATTGAATAGCCACAAATATCACAAGGTATAATTGATGTGACACCTCTTACACTAGGAATTCTTGGTGCAAGACCATTGATTTTAAAAAATTTAGGATCTACTTCAAGTGATATGTCAAATCCAACATTGGAAAGTTTAAGGAGAAAAATAGAAGTTTAAGGGGTATTTATGATCAAATTGAAGGTGAACATAATGTTGATCTACTTTCACTTTTTACTTTGTTTTCAAAAGTAGATGATCCAATTTATTTTGAATAAACATTTGAAGATAAATATTGGTCTCAATCAATGGATGAAGAGATTGATGCTATATAAAATAATTGAATACATGGGAGTTAGTGGATCTTATAGGAAAAAAAGGTGTGATAGGAGTAAAATGGTTCTAAAAGACCAATTTTAATCCAAAATAAGATGTGTAAAACCATTAACCAAGACTAGTAGTAAAAGGTGTTTCACAACAACTTAGAGTTGACTACAATGAAATATTTTCTTTAATAGCCCAACTAGACCTAATAATAGTATTATTGAAAATAGAAGCTCAAAAAAAGTTGCTAGTATATACCAAATAGATGTAAAATCAACATTTTTTAATAGTTTCCTTAAAGAAAAAGTATATGTGGAGCAACCACCAAGATATGAGATCTTCGACTACAAAGACAAGGTCTATAGACTCAAGAAAGATCTCAAAGCATGGCACAATAGAATTGATTCTCATGTCTTATTTAATGTCTTTAGTGGGAGTAGAAATGAGCCTACTTATATACAAAGATGAAGAATAAATTCAAGTTCTAATTGTATATTTGCATGTTGATGACCTGATACTCATGAGTTAATTATCAATTGATTTGTTCAAAGGATCCATGAAGAAGGAATTTGAGATGCCCAATTTGGATCTCATAAAATATTTTGTTGGCATTGAGTTGAATCAATTTGAAAATGAACTATTCATTTCTCAACTCAAGTAATGCCAATCTATAGTTTGAAAAGATTCAATATAGAAAATTGTATGCCTAAACCAACACTAATAGTAATAGGTTTGAAGTTAAGCAAAGATGATAAGGGGTCGAATGTTGATCCAACATTATACAAAAAACTCATTTGTAGTTTAATGTACTTTACAACCAAACCTTTTGTTTAATGTGATCCTTATTTAAAAAATTTATAGATTCTCTAAAATATTCTCACTAGAAAGAAAGAAAATTAGTTTTGAAATATGCAAATGGAATGATGGAATTAAAAACTCAAGATTGGATGAGTTCAAAGCCATAAGATACACACACATTGATTGTGAAAGCAACATTGATGATGGGAAGAGTATATCTAGTTATATTTTCCACTTTGGAATAGATGTAGTATCATGAGAATCCAAGAAATAACCCATTGTCACTCTTTAATTAGTAGAAGAAAATATATAGTAGTAGCAGAAGTAGCACGTGAAGAAAATTGGATGAGAATAGAGTTAATAGATTTGATGCACAAGAAAATAAATAAATATTTTTTTGTGACAACTCAACAATTGCACTATCTATGAATCTAACATTTCACACAAGGAGAAAGCATATAGACATTAAGTACCATTTCATCGAACAATTAATCAACAAAGGAGATATTTATTTAGAATTTTATAGTTATAAATATCAGTATGCAAATATCTTCACCAAGCCACTAGAAAAGAAATACCCGAGTATCTAAGAGATCATTAAGGTGTTCTAGATAACAATAGTTGTGATCAAGTTGGAATGTTGGAATTACTAATCCTAAACACCACTATCACACATTTTTCTTACTTTTAACTATATCTCTTTAAGTTAGGGTATGACATATAATTTAATAGTTTACTTGTCTCCCCTCTCTATATTCTATTTTTTAATGTATTGCTCTAGGGTCCCTATCCTATGGGTATGGACCGACTTCTCGACAACATGGGCTTAGATGCTTTTATTGATTTTTTTTCAGTTAGCATTAAGTTATCTTTATAGAGAATCAATTGGTCTTAATATATTTATTTATATATCTAAAACTATAATTTTGTTCCCATTTACAGTCTTGAGATGTCTTGGTCTTAGCATTGTTCTCTAACTATGTATCAGGGGATGCATAGGTTGTTCTTGTTCTTGTTTCTTTGTGCACGTTTTAGCTTCACCTTTTTTATTGTTAGTCTTGGTTGTGGTTTTTTCTATTCCTTTGTATGGTGTGATTGAACCACCCACATGTTTCAAGATGATATTCCTCAACATGTTGGTTGTTAATTTTTTTAATTCTTTAAGATGTGTGTATGGAGGTGTGCCAAGCTTCTTATGATAACTTTATGTATCATGTTGTTGTGGTATGCCTTTAGATGGATGTGTGATGGTTATATACCTATTTTATCATAATCCTTTAGTTCATGGATATGCATGTTATTATTTATGTTATGGATAAATATATCTTGATTGTATGACTTTTGGATTCACTAATTTACATTTTATATGATGTTGTACCCCATTGGGTGATGATTCTATACTTTAAGGATTTTATTTCTTCATCGGAAGGTCTTTTTAACTAGGAATTATTTTTAAAAAAAATCACATATGAATATGATACTCTTCATCCTCTTTGTCAAAAAATATTTTATTATGGTGAAATATCTCTACATATCTATTGTATTTTATGTCTTATTCATGACCACCTTCTTCTGCAAAAGAGTATTCATCTTCACTAAAACACCCTTATAAGGATAACATATTGATTTTCTAATTATCAAGGTCTACATTTGACCTATGGCTATTATCAATGCACTCATGATCATAATATTCATTAGGTTCATAACTACTAAATCTACATGGCATTAAAATAGGGAGTGAGGAAGTTGGAAAGAAATACACCAAAGTGTATCATATACATTGTTCACACCTATCCCTTTTAGAAGGTCTAGAGTATCTTTATTTGGTACTCCCTTAGGATATGATGCACTAGTTTTTTTTTTTTGTTTCAAGTGGCATTATAAGGACAATTAGACAACCTAGGAATTCTTTCATTTCTTCCCTAATTATTCCTTAATTTTCCATACCATTCTCATTCTTAGCTACCTTGTATCTCAATTACTTTAGGGAACGCATCACCTAATCCATTTTATCTTCTATAATAAGATCCATACTACTTTGGCCTTTATCACTAGACAAGAATATTACATCACTTCTTTTGTGTGTCTTTCTTCAAGATCTCTTATTAATTTCAATGTTGGATGTAATCATGCATGACTCTCTTAATGTGTGGGGTTCTTAATCTCTTAGTAGGTACCCAATCTTGGCATCATATGCATTGTAATATAAGGCCAAACACATTGACCCATTTGGTCTCATATATGATATGATCTTTTCCATTAGTTTGGAAAATCTAGTATTGAATTCTAATACAAATTGATTGAATCCTTTCAAAATATCTTTGAATTCAATTATTATGAATCTAAGGTTATTCTTGTCCCCATACTATTCTCTAAATACTCTTTGGAACTCTATCCAAGATTTAATGCTTCCATTAAGTGAAATTTTATGCCACTCCTTGATTATGTCATCCAAAGTCTTAGAAACAAATTTAAGTTCACCAATACATCCTCTTCTTCAATATCATAGTCATCTATTAGGTTGTTGAAGGTTCTATGGTGATCTTCCCCAAACAACATTTTTCCCTTGGAAATTTGTGATCTTAGACCTAACTGCTATAGGAAATGGATTTGGATATGTAGATATCCAAAAAAAATTATTTCATGTATCTTTTGAGATTTAAAGACAGCCTAGTAGGAACCTATATTCTATTATTTATGACTCCTAGACATTGTTTCGTTCTCCACCACTAGGGATATTTTACTCCTTTATTTCCCTACTAGTTTAAATATCTTAAATTTTTAATTCTTCAACTCAAATCCTCTACATCCCTTTCATCTTGCATCCTATCTAGCTCAAGTATGAAATTAGCTACTTCTTGGATACAATCAAAATTCTAATCATTATGATCTAACCATGTCTTGGGTTAATTCTTGGGTTATCATTCCCCAAAATATTCATACTTCACATATAATTGATCATTTGAATTATTCAAATCAATATAATATTATAGTGAATGCTCTTCCTCTTTAGCCAATGAAGAAGATGACAAGTCATACAAGGCATTCTACCTTATTTTCATTCTAGTCATAAGAGCTTAATTATAATGAGCTTCTACGTCTCCTTTGTTCCTTTCTTATTTAAGCTCATTAAAACTTCTTGGTATTTAGGGTCATGCACTTTTCCCCAATGGATTAATTAACACCTCTAGGGGGAGGACTATCCTTAAGGTATATGTTATGAAACCTTTCTCCACAGTGAAAAAAAAGTTATTTTTCATGAAATTATCATTTAAAATTAAAAGGGAGATTGCAAAACAAAGGATATTATGCTCCTTTAGTTAAAACCGATATTAATAGAGTATTTATATAAACTCTTTTAAATAGAAAAAATAATAGTGTTTATTTAGATAATTATTAAAAAGGTAATCTTTATGAAAGAATGTGATGGTTTGAAAACCAACCCTTAAGGCTTATTTAAAGAATCTATGTGAGACTTGAAAAAGAAGCATGATCACTCAAGAAGAAGGTGGTTTGGTGAGCTATGGGCATTGGAGAAGGGGGCACATAGAGTGTGTCCAACTTGAGGTATAGAGTACACTTGGGATTGTCCTAGCTAGGGCTTTTCTTTGAGTAGGAATGGTGCAAATAAGCACACATTCTTGAATGTGAGTAGGCAGAGTGGGACTAAAGACTTGCTATATTCTTAAATGTAAGTTCTCCAAAATGTGTCATAGCTATGAGGGCCAATACCATTAAAAGCTTCCTAGCGTGAGTGACTTTTCTAAGTTTTGTGATTTAGTTAAGTATTAAATTTACTATTATTCAAAGATATTTATAAGTATAAATAAATGAAATAGAGTTGATTTGATTAAATTCTTTAAAGATTTTATTTATTTATTTATTATTATGTTCATATAGTTGGATGCCAATTTATACATTAATGATGGTGTTCTTAATGTGTTTGAGTCTTCAACCAATTAATATTGATAAATAAACATTTTTTTATTTATATCTAAATTATAGATATACTTAATAATCTCTAAAATTTTGATAATAATAACAAACCCACTACCATATAAAATTATCTTTGATATATTAAATCTAATCAATTTATTGTTAAAAAAAAATGGAAAGAAAATTGCACAGATTATACCATTGTTGAATAGCAATAATAAAAAATATTATATTTCTTTGGGTCATTTACAATGTGCATTGCAAATGCTTAAAAAGCATTACATTCCTATGAATTAAATTCCAGTCAAAAACCACCCAAATTCCCTTATTATTTTTAAATGGTGTCTCTAGTTTCCCTAGGTTTGGTGATGTAAGTAAGGTATTAGTCATTTGTTGGGTGTGTAGTGGTATAGCCTTGACAAGGCGTCTGAAATATCTTGTAAATGGTGCCTCTGGTCGCCCTAGACAAGCCAAACAATATTTTTTTTGCTATTATTAATAGAAACTTACCTTCTTACTAATAAAAAAAATCAAATCAGAATATAATTTATTTAAAATTATTTCATTATAACCAAATCACAATAATCTTATAGAAAAATCATAAAATATTTGAAAATAGCTATTCTATATTTCATACTTCTATTAATAGATCAAAAGTCTCTTTAACATAAAGAAATAATAATAATAATAATCGAAAGTCATAACCCATCCTTTAAAAAAATACTTACCTACCTTATGCCTTTTGAAGCAACCACATTTACTATTAGTAGCTATGAAAGCCCACACGAATAACATAAGACTCACCATCCCTTTCCTAATATAAAAGGAAATGCAAATATCAAATTGTATTGAATACAAGGGAGTTCAACCAATCCAACAATTGCCATGGTCTTAGACAATTGGCTATGACACAGTTTGTTCGACTACATGCCTCAATATTCAAAGTACCCATTGATGAAGAGGAAAGAAATTTAGATTAATATAAAAACTTTGGGATCTAAAAAAAAATGATAAGTATATGTTAAATCAAAATGGAAGGTGATAAGGGATTGTGTATTTTGTAATATTTTTTTAATATATATTTGAAATGGTGAAAGTTATTGTGATAATTTAGTTGATCATATTGATGTTCTTCCCATGAAGATCTTCTTTGAATTTCTCTACTATAAAAACAACTTAACAAATGCTGCAACAGTAGGATCATTATTCTTGAACAAGGGACAAAAGGTAGTGAGGCCATAGTGCAGGTTGTTGAACTAATAGATTTTGTAAAATGACACAATTGTAGTCTTCAAGTTGATACTATTTAGGTATGTCAAACACATGAATGACTAAATAAGTCTATGTATATGTATATAGTCTTTGTTCATATGATTTGAGTTGTTAATAAGAGTAATTGATGCATGAGAAACATTTTTCTTAATGTTTTAGTGATTATATTGTTCTTATCAGTTTGATCACCTTAATCATATTGCTATTTATATAATTTTTTTATATTCTAATCATGAAGTCGATTAAGATATTGCTAAGAAATAAAATGATAAGTAAATAGACTTGAATAGGTGTTTAATTTTTTAATTAGAATGGAATAATAAGCCTCCAAAAGAGAGAAAGGAGAATAAAGGACTAAGAATCCTCCAAAATAATATCCCAGAAATAATAGAAACATGAAGAACATTGTTGAAGTACAAAGAAACAGTAGAAAACTATTGTATGATAACTACTATAGTGCTGGAATGAAGAATCTCCTCTAAAATAGATGATGATCAGGATCAAGAAGACAAGAATTTGCACGAGTGCCCCCAATGACACTACTCGAATTAAATGGAAAACAAAGGAAAACATCTAGTAGTCATGGATATAGATGGCACATGAATTTGCATGAGTGGCCCCAATGACACTACTCAACCATGCAAGATGGAAGTTGAAAATAGAGGTACCAATAGTCTGAAGAACATTGGTCAAGTGAAAAAAGGAAGATCACCTCTAGAAATAGGAATCCAAGAGTGACCATATGGTAAATGCTCCATCTAACTGAAATCCATGGCTAACCAATCATTGCATCTGCTTAGTACATAGGGACAAGAACTAGATGTACATAGATCACTCCAACAATTAACACCAATAGTAGAAAACCCCCATAATATAGAAACAAAGAGTCAAGATAGGTCCATTGAAATTGTTTGTTACCAAGAAGTGGATGAAGGAGAACCAAGAATGTTTGAATGTGCTCAAAAGGGTACATGAAACTGAAAAAGGTTGTGTAAACAAAGAAAACACACACATCAGACAAGAATCACTATGATTCAATAATATTGTGGAAGGAACACTCACTTAACAAAGGTGTGACGGAAGGATTTTTGGAAAGAGCTGGCTGCTTTTCGGAATATCTTTCAAAATGACCCTTGGGTTGTCATGGGAGATTTTAATTCACCTCTCCTTCAGGGTGAGAAGTTTGGCGGTTCTTAGATTAATGAAGAAATCAAAGAAGATCTATTGGATTTCATCAACAGTCATGCCTTGATCCACCTGGACTTGCAAGGGAGCTCTTACACTTGGTCGAATAGAAGAATTCTGTCGGATTTGATCCAGGTGAGACTTGACAGAACCCTTGTTTATGATATCTGGTTTTTAAATTATTGCTGCTCTTTGAAAACCCTCCCTAGGATAGGTTCTGACCATTTCCCTATTAGTTTCGTTGCTGACCCCTTAAAGATTAAGAGGAATACTCCCTTTCACTTTGAGAAGATGTGGCTATCCCATCCTCTCCTCCGAGAGGAAATAAGGAAATGGTGAAATATTAAAATTAAGGGTACTGCCTTATTTAGAATCGCCAAAAAACTAAGAGAAGTTAAAATGAATCTCAGAAAGTGGAAAAAAGAGTCTTTTGGCAATATCTTTCAAATCAAATCTGATCTTCAGTTTAAGCTGTCTGAAATCCAAAACAAAATTCAGAAGGAAGGATATGTGAATGAAACTAAGGAAAAGGAAAATGAGATTCTCTCAAAACTTCATGAGATAATTACTAAAGAAGAGGAATTTTGGAGACAAAGATCTAGAGCTCTCTGGCTAAAGGCTAGAGACAAAAATACCAGATACTTTCATCTTTCAGCTTCCAAACATAGGGCAGCTAACAAAATTTCTAAGATTGTGGTTGATGGTAGAACTTATGAGGAAGAGGATATTAGGATAGAAGTTGTCCTATTCTTCAAGAATCTCCTGTCTGAGAAAGAAGATATTAACTTAGAAGATCAAAATCAGCTGCTGGAGGCTATCCCCAGGATTGTTAATTCTAGAGACAATGAAATGTTAACAGCAATACCCACCAGTGAGGAAATTAAAAAAGTTGTTTTCTCTTTTGAAGGAAGCAAAGCGCCTGGTCCTAATGGCTTCCCTTTACTTTTCTTCCATTGGTTCTGGGACATTGTTAGGGAGGATGTTGAGAAGGCGGTGAAAGAGTTCTTCCGTTTTAGAAATCTGCTGAAGGAGTTAAATGCCACTTTCTTGGTCCTTATCCCCAAAAAACCTGGAGTTCAGGATTTTGAAGGCTTTAGACCTATTAGCCTCTGTAATTCCTTCTATAAAATAATTTTGAAGGTGCTTACCTCTAGGCTGCTTCTTATTTTTCCCTCTATAATTGCCCCTCAACAAAATGGATTTGTGCCTGGAAGACAAATTCTCAACTCTATTGTCCATGCTCATGAGAATGTTCATTCCCTCTTGGTCTCTAAATCGGAAGGATTTCTTCTTAAGCTTGACATTTCGAAGGCTTATGACAGGGTGGACTGAAATTTCCTGTTTAAGATCTTAAATTCCTTTGGTTTCAATGAAAGGGTTTTGCAGCTTATCGAACAACTTATCACTTCGGCTTCTGTGGTTGTTCTTATTAATGGATCCCCTTCCACTTTCTTCCGGAGTTCTAGAGGGTTAAGACAGGGAGATCCCATTTCTCCTATCCTTTTCACGATCATGGCTGAGGTGTTAGGAAGAAACATGAGTAAAATGGTTTCTCAAAGATCTATTATGGGGCTTAAACCGTCTTCGAACAACCTTATATGCTCTCATCAACAGTTTGTGGATGACACTTTGCTTATGGGAAGGTCTGCTGTCTTGGAAGCTAAAGAGATGAAGAAACTGTTGGATACCTATGGCAGAGCTTCCGGTCAGGTGATAAATAAGCAAAAAAAATTGCTATTTTTCTTTAACACACCCTTGCAAAGACAGAGAAAAATAGCTGGAATTCTTGGTTGCAAGATTGATTCCCTTCCTGCTAATTATCTGGGGTTGCCCCTTTGTTTAAAACCTCTGGATACTTTTTGGATCTCTCTGGTTGATAGATTTGGGAAAAAACTCTCTGGCTGGAAAGGTGCTCGCCTAAGCCAAGCCGGAAAACTCCAGCTTCTTAAAGCTTCCTTGCAGAATCTCCCCATCTATGCTCTCAGTCTTTTTAAAATCCCTTCCAAATATGCTGAAACCATTGAGAAGATTCAAAAGAGATTCCTTTGGTCTGGAGTTGAAGAAATAAAAAGAATGCCTCTTGTTGGATGGGATTTGGTTTGCAGATCCAAAAAGGATGGAGGCCTAGGGCTAAGAAAAATCAGACTACTGAACAAGTCGCTCCTAGCTAAACAGATATGGAGACTTTTTTCTTCCTTTGGTGAATGGAGTGAAATAATTAAAAGCAAGTATCTGCAGAATAACAATTCCCTCAAAGATTTTATTGAGAATCCCAATCTCCCGAAAGGATCAAGTTATTGGAACTACATGACTGAAGGGATAAAGGTGGTTAAACTGGGATTGAAATGGCAGGTTCACAATGGAAACAAGGTTAGATTTTGGGATGATTGTTGGCTGCGTGATGAACCGTTGTCTCAGGATGGGAATCTCAGTAGATGGGTTGAGTATTGTAAAGATACTTTTGGCCTTTTTGTTAAAGACTACTGGCGGGATGGTAAGTGGATCAATCTTCCCTTGATAAACCCTGTGATGGTCTTTGTTTACTCCTCCTTGAATGCCGTCAGACTTTGTTTAAATCAGGAGGATAGTCTTATCTGGAAGTATGAGCCTTCTGGGTGCTTTTCTGTCTTTTCTGCCTTTGCCCGAATTTCTCATGCTCTTAACCCTCCCCCTCTGTGGTTGCAAGCCTGGATCAAGCATCTCTTACCTAAGGTCAACATTTTTTTCTGGTCCTTGCTGCAAAATAAAGTTCTTACTGTGGATAATCTCAAGAAAAGAGGATTTTTGTTCCCCAATAGATGCTACCTCTGTAAAAGCAATGCTGAATCAGTTAATCACCTCTTTATCCACTGTCCTTTCTCTTCCTTGGTTTGGGACAAGCTTCTGAAATGCTAGCATTTTTCTTGGGTCCCCCCGGAGTCGGTTAAGGATTTTTTTGCTCAATGGAAACCCCCCTCTTTCAACCCCTTTATTAAAAAATTGTGGGCCTTCTCGTTCTCCCATGTGACTTGGGGAATTTGGAAAGAGAGAAACAACCGGATCTTCAGGGATAAGGAGTCCTCGGAGGAAATTTTGTTTGAGAGAATTCTTAGGATGATCAAAGAAAACTTCTCTATTGTCCCCTTCAGGGATGACAAGGTTGAGACTGTGGTTTGTTCTCCTTTCGACAACCTGATTGCCAGAGAATGGAGAATTAAATGGGATATTTCCAAGGCCCCTAATTCTACCAAAAAATACAGGGACGGTGTTTGCTGGAGTTTTCCTATGGAAGGATGGGCCAAAGCTAGCTTCGATGGTGTGGCCAAAGGAAACCCAGGAAAGGCTGGGTGTGGTGGGGTCTTAAGGGATTCAACAGGTAACTTTATGGGAGTTGTTGCCACTCCTCTGGGGGTCCAAACCAATCACGTGGCGGAAGCGGCGGGGGCTTATTACATAATCAACATGTCTGCGGGAATTAATTGCAAAAACCTATGGCTCGAAGGTGACTCAAAAAATATAATTGATAGCCTTTGTGGTAGGTCCTAGCCAGCTTGGTCGATAAAAAATTGGATTGATGACGCCAAGGCCTTACTTAGTAAGTTCGACAGAATAAGAATAACTCATGCTTACCATGAGGCAAACGCGGTTGCGGATTTTTTTGCCAATGAGGGAGTTAAGAGTGATAAAATCCTCACGTGGCATAAAAAGATTGACCTCCACTTCGATGTCCAAGCTTTATTGGAGCTCGATGCGGTGAATGGAAAAAAGGCGGCTTCTTGTAATAATGAGGAAGGTACGAGTCATGAATAGCAAGATTAGAAGATATAATGGGGCCGAGAGGATCCAACTGATTAATTATTTACTTTGGCACACTTTGTGGGTCCTGCGAAGCAAAGAAACTTTCTGGAACAGGTTTTCTGTCTGTAACTGTATTCGAATTAATATCTCAAAAATGGGTGGGGAACGGAAGAGGGTTGAACCGACCAGCTTTGAGTCACACACCAAGAACGCCAAAGCTTGGAGTAAGATAAGAAGGGGTGGCTTACTTCCATTCATTGAGAAACTCCATGGCCCTAAGGAGGAGATTACAGATTTCTTTGAGAAGAACTGGAACAATGGGGAGGTTCTCCTCTTTGGCAGGAAAGTTCAAATTGATGAAGCTTTGATTGCAGAGGTGACTGGCATTCCAATGGAAGAGAATAAATTCTTCAGAGACAGGAAATTCTCTAACGAAGCTATGTTGAGGTTCCCCAAATCTGAAACGGAGAAGCAAAAACTTGTCAAGACGACGAATAGTTACTATGAAGTGGACACTATAAAAGCATTATGGAGAAAAGTGTTAAAGGTAATCATGGAGTACATCACTCTCGACGGCCGCTTCACTAGGGTTTATGGATACCACTTCGTGTTGCTTAATCACTTTCGGCATAAGGTGCGTGTCTCTATCCCCTTCTTCTTGCTCTGTTCCCTGAGAAATAGTTTTTCTGATCACAGTAGAAGCCCTAAAAGATACCTGATTCTTCACACGGGTCTTTTAAGGCTTATTTATGAGCACTTTCAGAACATGCATGCCCTACCAAACCCTATAGCCCCTTTGGAGCTTGATGAAGATGATACTGAGCCTAGCATTTCTGATACCAAAGCTTCCCCCGACTGTGTCAAGAGCTCTTCGCCTCCTCTGCCCCCCCTTCTGCCTCTGGCCGCTCCCCTCAACCTTCTGGCGCCTGCTCTGTTTCTGCCTCTGGCCGCACTAACCCTAATGCCAATTTGGCGGGCTCTAGCTCTCCGGTTAATAAGCTTGTTTCCTACCCCGATGACTCCCCTATTGTTTCTGCTAAGGCGGCCGGGGTTAATCTTGAGGACCCCCTCGTCCCCCAGAATATTCAACAGGAGAACTTTCCCCCCCCCCCGAGAGGTGTAGAGTCGGTGATTTTTGGGGTCAATTCTGAATGTGAGCCCCCTTTTGACTTCGTTGGTAATGCCAAGAGCTGCTCTCGGGACCAGGTGAATTCTACCAAATGGGTTTTTCATGAAATAAGTGAGCTGAAAACAAAAAAATTGTCTCTTCATAGCAAGCTAGGGGAAATTGAAGCCAAAGTTGTTGGGTTTACTTAGCTCGAAGCGGAGAAGAATTACAACATGAAGGACAACACATTTGAAAATGATATTGAAAAAATCAAAGGTACTATGAAAAAAATCGCCGAACAAAACTATAGAATTGCTAGACATAACTATGTTATCATCAGGGCAATGTCTGAAAGACTGGAGAAAACCCAAAATAGAGCTCTGATTGTCGATCTTGATCAGGAGAAAGACCAGGATGAGGAAGCTAGAATCTCTAAACGTACCAGATCTAGCACGAAAAGGAAAGCCCTGACCACCCCAAACATGACTCAGATTTTTATGGAGGGGGTTTAGGAAATGGCGGACTTGGAAGAGGTTGCGGACGAGCTCCTGAATTCTATGAATTAGCTGTGGCCGGGCCCAGCTTTTTCTATTTGCTGGCCTTTTTTTGGTTTCTTTAAGGCTTTTTGTTGCTGCCTGCTAATGCTGGTTTTTATCTTTCTGGTAGTTTTTCTATTTTTTGGACCTCTGTTTTGGTCTCTTCCTGTATTGTTACTTCGTGGTTTCGGGTCCCTGTAAAACCCGTTTATCCCCCCTTTATCAAAAACAAAGGTGTGACAGAAAAACAAAGGGTCTATACTACCCCCCATGACACTTTATAACATAGTGCAAGTACAAAGGGCATATAATAGGATGTGCAAAATCCCCAAAAAGTAAGTACAATAGTGGCACTTTATCTCAAAGTGTCTACAAAAGAGAAAGTGCTTAAAAAATATGTCTACAATGCCCAAATAGGAAAAAATTCTAGAAATACATGCAGAACAACCTAAAACAAGTCATCCCACACAAACAAAAAGTTTTCAAGAGCAAAAATGTCCAACAAATTCACTAGAATGTGAAAACACAAAAAAATTGAATAAAATGTACCTAGCGAAAATTTGGAAAAAGTGTATGGATAGATGTGAAGAGCCTTGAAAGACCTTTCCAACACCACTAGAATTATGAAAAATAGAAAAATCAGTCAAAATTTATGAGCTCAAGAGTGAAAACAACACATCTAACTTTGGTAGGTTGTAGAATGCACCAATAGGAAAAATTGGTGATGAGACCCACACCAATGAAAGTTGCATGGAACCATATTTCTAACTATATCTCATTCACCCAATTGTAATATCCTACGCCCAAGTTATGGCCAAAAGAAAAACAAACTACTCCTTCAGGGCACAAAGGAGGCTTGGAGGGGGGCCTACTATTATATATACCACTGGCGTCAACATGACATCAATGGAATATTCCCCCATAAGAAAAAAAATCTAAACCTTAGAAATAAAAATCTGTCAATGTATTCTTGGAAGAAATGAGAAATATTCCTCCAAATTACTTAAATATTCTTCAAAGATTCTCCCAATTGTAAAAAGGGCGTTAGCTATTGGAAAATTTGAATGGTTGGTAGTAAGTTCAATGGGCATCAAAAAAAGGTTCACTTGTTGGAGAGATCTAAAAAAATGTCAAAATAGTTGAAGGTCTGTCGTTGGTCAATGTAAGGTCATCAAACGACCTACAAAGACAACCGATGATGGACCATATGACTTTGATTAGTTCCATATATAGAACTTAGAGCTATATTTAACATTGAACACTTTTATTTAGTGTCGAGCACTTTAAAGTTCTATTTTTTTCTTTTTGAAAAAAAATATACAGGGTATAGGTCCCTATGGAAAAAAAAAATTGCCTCTTAGAATCCTAACAATGAAATTGGGTGAATTTTATATCAAAATTCATCTTTTTGGCTTCATGATCACAATAGTGAGGTCCTTTTTGTGCCAAAATTGTACCAAAACTCACCCAACTCTGAAATCTACAAAAAAATATAAAGATTCTAGATTTGAAGCCCTTGTAACCCTAGTTGAAGATAATCTCAAATTTTGAGAAGGGGTTTGTTGAATCCAAACTCTAATACCATGTTATTTTTATGAAAACACACAAGAAGCAAGATTAAATAGAAAATGAGAACACCTTCCATGCACGAGAGTTGCAAATAATGATTCACTATTTCATCAAAAAGAAAGAACTTATAGAATAAACCTCAAGAGTAATAATATAATGAAGGAGAGTGCTTGTAAGAGAAAACCCTAAATGATAAAGGGATTAGATCATGACAAGTGTCTTCATCCTATGTGATGAGACAAAATGATCTAATAATAGCTCAAAACTAATAGAAGAAAAAGGCACTCCTAAGTTTTAGCTTATCTGCATGAAGTGAAATTAGACTAATAATCAATTAAAGATTTATAATGTATTAGCTAATGAATGATTACTCTAACATATTCTTGGACTTGCAATCCTTCTTTGTGTAAACCTTTCTTTCCATAAGTCTAACATTTTACTTTAGACTTAAATATTTAGGCGTATCCTTACCCTTAGATTTTCTATCTCCACTTGTCTTTTTACCCTTCTTCTCCTTAGACCTGCCTCTAACAACAAGGGCATTAGAAGACTTACCATTCATGGAATTTTCCTCATTTTTTGCACTTAAAAAAATTCCTATAATATTTTCTAGTTTCAATGACAACATTGTTGCTAATAGATATTATCATTTTTTATCATGAATCTAGTAAGGAACAAAGTAATGTACAATGCATAATTTATCCTCTTCATCAATCATGAATCCTATTGATGCAAGTTGACTTATTATCATATTAAAGGTATTCAAATGATCAAATATTAATATTCCTTCCCTCATTTTAACAAATGTAACTTATTTTTTATAACATGTTTGTTAACTAGAGTCTTAGATTGATATAATGTACATGTTTTCTTCTACAAGAAATTTATAATTTTCTCTTTAGACACGCCTATTAACATATGACCTAAAAGACATAACAAGATAGTACTTATTTCTTTCTTAAATCTAATTTTAACTAGTCTTCATTAGACACGCATAATATTTTGGCTGAAGAAAATATCATAACCTACTAATTTCTCTCCTTCAAAAGATCCAACATCTTTAACTTCCACTGTTCAAAGTCATGTTCATTGAATCTCTTAATTTTAGACCTCAGTATGCCAGTTATATATTTAATATTCTTATTTCTCAAAAAACCCTTCAAAATTTATTTTGTTTTCATTTATACACAAATTACAACAAAAAAACCATTATAGGGTGTACTACTAGACGTGTTGGGGTTTGGACTCCCCATAAAGTAGTAAGCACCCAAACAAACTACACTTTTGTACCAAATTTTGGGGATTTGCACCCTTGTTGTAGATGACTATTAGACTATGATGAAGATAAATTAATATTATTATATTCAAATACCAGTCAAGAGCACTTGTAAAATATATCTAACATATATAAATAGATTGAAATAATATACATCCAAAAGAATATATGACTTTTAACATTTACATGGGAAACCCTTGTGGGAGAGGATGCACCACCTAAATACATTCACAATTATACTATTTAGAACCAAGAAATATTCACTACAATACAGTATTTCATAGAGTCTCAAATATACATCATACTTCTTTTGTAGTTGTTGTAATGTTACCCACTAGACAATGTTCAATCCAACACTATTCTTAGAGTTTGTACAACTATTTAACTGTCCAACCATGGAACCTTCACACAAGATGATATATATAGATGATCACATATAAATGCTAATTATATATCCAACCAACATGTGTAATACCAAGATATATGCATCTAATCTAATTAAAACATGACATTAGCATACTACGCATATCACCAAGTATGATGCCTATACATGGAAAACTACCATACACATGTAGCCACTACCACATCTATGAATTAATAGTTATATACTTAACAATATTAGTATATATGTGCATGTAGTAGTAGCACCACTATAAATGCCTCACTTGTAGTACAACACAAACATAACTTCACTTATGATTTCTTGTAGTACCCTTCCCCATATTTCAAAATATTCTCCTAAGCTCAAATTGTGTTGCATGACTCCAACTCTACTGTAAGTGCTCTTGCATCACTATTCATGCTTTTAGAAAACACCATTATTATATTTGGACATAATTTCTTCTTTCAAACGAATTAATGTTATTGTCACAACACCACCACATATAAACCAACATGTATGTTGAATTGCATCACTTGCCACATCATTATTGCATATAAAAAACTATTTTTCACTAGTAGAATTTGGAAAATAAATGACTACGTGACTAAAACTTTTAGTCACAACAACTAAAGATGACTAAATTCTACTCATTTTTTGTAACACAACTATAAATGACTAAATAAATGACTAATTTGATCATCATAAGTGACTAATTTGATTGTGGGGTAAAAAACACAACTAAATAATTAGTAACACAAATAAAAATTAAACAATATGATATTAAAGTGGATAATTAAAAAAAAAATCAAATTGAGAGAGTGGGTTGTATTATAATATAATATAATAATAATAATAATATATTATATTATAATACAATATAATATAATATAATATAATATAATATAATATATATAATATAATATAATATAATATAATATAATATAATATAATATAATATAATATAATATATATTGTGGGCGGTTGGGTGGGCTCCCCCCTGCCCCTCTTTTTGCCACTCGAATTCCTAGGTGGGCATGAGGTGGCTTTGGGACGGTTTTGGTTCTGGTGGAGGTGGCAGTGCCATGTCAGTCTTTGGCCTCTCTAAATTGTCGTGGGGAGGAGTTGGCTTATTTAAAGTGTTTTGCCCTTGAAAATCGCGGAGCCTTTGGTGTTTGGCAGGGGGAATGTATGGCTATGCATTCAAGCCACCGTCTATGCGACACATCAGGTACGACAATCATTGAAATGACAGCTGAAGGGCCGAGTGGCGTCTCACTTCATTCGAAGTGATTATGGTTTTTAGGCGGAAGGACTGTGCCCGTAGCAAATCTTTTGGGCAAGGATGGGATGATCGGCCTGCCATTATTCAGTTTCATGTGCGGAGGCCTAACTGATCCTCTCACGGGTCTATTAATAGATCTGTTGAAATCATTTTTAATGCTGTCTTCGAAATTTGGCATTGTCTTTTGTTTTTGTGCAGGGAACGACTGTCAATGTTCTACAAATGGCGAGGACGACAAAGTCGAAATTCACCATCCACATTTCGGCGAAAGGCTTAGAATGCTTTGGGGTCGACACACCAGTCTCTCTGGTGGCTACAGAGAGGCAGATTGCCTTTCGGGAAGTTACGGACCAGAGATTAAAGAGAATTCTGTCTGAGGATGATCCGGTGTCGTTGGTTGTGGTCAAAATGATCCTTGGTAAAGAACACCTGGAAAGAAAGGAGTATGCCAGAGATAATGCCCATATCTCCTCTCGGTTTCTTGCAGTGCTTCTGGATTTGGAGACCCTGAAGGTGGTGGCTATGGAGATGATGGTGCGCTTGTTCCGTGACGACTTGCTTGGTGGACTTGAGGAAACAATGAAGGCGGATTTCTTAGGCAAAGGCATTCCGCACCCGGCTGACTTGGCTCTCCTATGGGACACGGAGGACGCTGTTAAAGTTTATCCTTTTCTCTTAGATCTCAAAGGGTCTGCATTGTCGAGGCACAGAAAGATTGCGGATGTGGCTGTGGATTTCTTGAAGTGAAAGCTGAAGATGGTGTCGGTGGAGGGATTGGAGTGGATGGAAGGGTTTGTAAGGTTCGCTGAAATCAATGGTTTCATGTGAGGGTTGGCCTCTTTGTCTGAAGCTTTTAAGTTTTGTTGTTATTTTCTGTCATTTCTGGTGGACTCCTGCACATATTTTTTTGTGAATTTCGTCTTAAGTTGGTCGTGGGTCGGCTCTCGACCCTTTCTCTGTTCTAATGGTTATCGTGGCTGGTATTTTGTGGCTTGTATTGGGACTGTTGAAATTGTGAATTCGTGTCCCGGTTGGGTGGGTGTTTTGTTCGGCTGTGTGCCCTGGTTGGACTTTCCTGCGTTGCAGACGTTTGTATTTCTTCAACTTCAATATATAAATAAAACTACCTTGCATATCAAAAAATATATATATATATAATATATATTATATTATATTAATAATAATAATAATATTTATATTATATAATATGTTTAATATTATAATATAATATAATAATTATATTATATTATAATAATAATATAATAGAATAGAATAATAATATTATATAATAATATAATAATATAAATATTATTATATTATATATTATTATTATTATTATTATATTATTATTATTATTATTATTATTATTATTATTATTATTATTATATATATGTTATAATTATTATTATTATTATATAATATTATATATATATATGTTATAATTATTATATATAATATATATTAGTATTATAATTATATTATATATAATATTATATATTATTATATAATATAATATATGTAATATATATAATATATTTAATACAATAATATATTTAATATTATAATATAATATAATTATTATATTATAATATAATAATATTATAATAATATAATAATAATATTTATATTATATAATATTATATTATTACATATTATATTATTACATATTATATTATTACATATTATATTAGTATATGGAAGGCCATCTTTTGTTTCTATCTAGAATGCCATCCTGGGGTGTTAAGGACAAATATAATATAATATTTATATTATAAGATAATATTATATTATATTATTATATTGTATAATAATATAATATAATATAATATAATTATTATATTATATAATAATATAATATAATATAAAATTATTTATATTATATAATATTATAATATTATATTATATTATATTTATATTATATTATTAATATTATATTATATTATATTTATATTATATTATTAATATTATATTATATTATATTTATATTATATTAATAATATTATATTATAATGTATCTAATATTACATAATATTATAATATATTCAATAATATTTATTGAAAGCCGAAGATTTGTGAACTAAAAATTATATGTTTTGAATTCCATTTTGAAAATCTATTTTAGCGGGAAAAAAAAAAACCTATCGCGTGCCCTAATTTCATTTTGATAAACATTCTATCGCCCGCCCTAGTTTCATTTTGAAATTTAACATTCTCTAAAGCCTTAAGCTCGCTGAATTGGAGAAGTGAAGAGGAAGAGTTTAGAGGAGCCGAAACTAGTAGCAGTGGGGGTCTTTCTCTCTTTCTTTCGTCTGCAACTGGTCCCTTGCATGAAACCATATGAATATACAAAGATTTGGGTTGGGGTATAGGTAGATGCGATCGGGCTCTAAGGATCAAACCAGGAAAAGGAGTCAAGGCCTTCAACGATATGTGGGCAGCGCCTACTATTTGGCAGAAGAAAAAGAGCTTCAAATGAGTTTGGAGGAGCTGAAACCAATAGTGGTGGGGGCTCTCTCTCACCTTCTCCATCTTAGTATCAGATACAACTCGACTCTGCAGGACAACGGGACCAAATTTTGAATCCCTGCGGCTTGGGTGAAAAGTTGAAAATCGGCTTGGTTTGGTAATTTTTTTGGTAATTTCTACTGCTAAAGGATGTCATAATGTTAAAACCCAAATGTGCTCATTATTACGATCTTGGTTGTATTTTCATTTAAATAAACATACTCTAAAACCCTCATCGAAATTTTTGTTTTTAGGCTACAGCTCGTCACATTGGAAGTGAATGGTCGATACCAACAAGGGAGTGGGGTTTGGGAGTTGGGAGGCCTACAACCCCTCCCCCTCCCCTATTTTTTCTTTTATTATTATTTTCTTTTCTTTTTTATAACGTTTTCTTCCACATACTATGAGCAACAATAATGGAAAACTGTAATATACATTTCTTTTCACTTTATTTATTGAGAATAAAGTAGTCTATTTGTATTCATTACTAGATACACATCATGCATATATATATATATATATATATATATATTGTATTAACAAATATCAGAGGATAAATTCCCATTTTTATTGAGATACTTTGCTTTGGTTGTGCAAAATCAACTACCTCTGTGGCCAAACAATATTAATGTTTTATTAAATCTCAGTCGTCATTTTCACTTTAATAAACATACTCTAAAACCCTCGTCAAAATCTTATTCTCAAGTTGCAGCTCGCCAAATTGGAGAGGTGAGCATGCCCTCTTTACTTTCATCTGACCATGACTAGCGAGATCTCTAGATAGGAAGTTGTCAGATCCTTCTCTTTTGAATCCTTCCAATCTTCTCTCAAGGGTTGTCTGACTGGAATGGGAGGGCAAGGCTACTTTGAATCAGGGGATATATGCACCACAAATAATATAACTACATTTACTATATATTTTCATGTCTTTTCTCCCTTCAATGTTTGTAGCATTTGTATTGTATCTTGGATTTGTCTTCCATGGCAACCAAGAGTGTAGTGAAGGATGTATTTCTTGGATCTTTGGTTATGCAGTTGTATGTTGTTTGTAATTCCTTTGGTTATGCAGCAATCAACTGATTGTATTTTTTTTTTCATGCACTACAAAAAAAAAAAGAATATCTATGATATTTGAAGTTTATACACATAAAGTTGTTTGTTGATTGTATATATATTTTTTTTCATGTTAATCCAATACAAAAAAACATTTGAATATCTATGATATTTGAAGTTTATATGCATAAATTTGTGAGGATTAATTAAGTGAAATTTGATTTGTAACTTGAATCATTGATTCACTCAAATAAATGACTACCATGACTAAAATAAATGAATACAATGACCAAATAGATGACTACAATGACTAAATATATGACTACCATGACTAAATATGACTACCATGACTAAAATAAATCATTGCCATGACTAAATAAATGACTACCATGACTAAATAAATGACCAGTTAACACCAATCAATTGACTGTACCGTGACTAAATAAATGACCAGTTAACAACAATCAATGACTAAATTAACAACTAAATATATTGTCAAATTGATCAATCAAAACAACCAATAAATGACTAAAAATGGTTTAGTCATAAATTTGGTCGCGTTATAAATGACTGGAAATAAACTACTAATGGTCACATGACCAAGCTAATGGTCACAAAACCAATATTTAGTAGTTCTTTTAGTCATTTATTTCTATTTTTGTACTAGTGTTTGTTGGACCATATCATTTGTAACTTCAATGCATATTACTACATTGAATTATGTAGCCAAAATCTTCCTACAAGGACTCTCTACAAGTGAATATCACCCCAAGTCCCATCAATCTTATGTTGCAAATCAATTTCCAAATTTTATTACAGGTCTACATACAATGGGGATCAATGCTCTTCAATGAGGGATTATTGATCAAGAAGGATTTGGGTCAATTAAGTATACCAAAAAACTTGGGTGTTACATGATGGTCTTTGTGATTTCATCAATAGGATTTTCATCCTAATCAACACCTATGTTCCAAACTACAAGTCATAGCTCCATATCATTGTTACCACATAGCTCAATGAATTGTCATAAAAAGTGAGTAATTTTGACAACTATAATGGGAATATGAACCATCATGTTTTAATGATGCTTCATGCTCCTCCCTGTTGTATAAATACGTACATAGTAATTCTCTATCAAGATAGATATATGGTTGAACAATAAGGAGATATGCCACACTTTTATTTATGTATATTATGTACACAACTAAGCATAATATAATCTTGTTGTTATAGTTCTAATTGTCTATTATATGTTCTATTACTTAACTATTGTTTATATATTCTTGAATCTCTATCATAACTCAAAACTTCTAATCATATAACATAATTGAATCTCTTTGATTTGGTTATCCATTGGGATTTACACCTAGGCCCTAGATCACTTGATTGAAATATTATTTATCCCTACTAAATTCAAATTGGGAAACTCTCCTATTTTTGGGTCTATATGGAAAGCATGGGAATTTATCAAGAACTTTATCAAGGGACTGAGGACCTATATAATTATGAGAAGATTGTTTATGAAGGAAAAACTATTTGGTGGAACCTATTTTATAAAGATAACCCTTTTCCCTCAGTTATGGATTTATCTACTATGGAGAGGGACTCTAAGGGAATCATTAATTTTGAGAATATTGTGAACAACCCGATGGTTTTATCCCATCAAAGTGGATGAAAGTTATGTATTTAATCTACCTAATAGTAAAAAATAATTTCACTATGGTTCATAATTCCTTGGTTAACATCTCCTTTAGCTTGAAGTTTTATGATGAGTAAGATAAGTGGGAAAGGATTCATTAGTTTGTAATTGTAAATTCACTTAGCCATAATCAAATATAAATTCATTAGTTAGTTATACTGAAGAGTTCATGGGTAAGCTTAATACCATATGATTAAATTATATCAGTTTTTGAGAACTAAAAGGTTTAAGATTATTTTTTCCTCGTGTTTGGAACCTACAAATTCATTCTTTAGATGGTTGTTATTATTATTTTTAAAACTAATGTCAACAAGTGTCTATATTGTGGTATGAATGAATCAATTGATCAGTCATGTGTTTGGTATGTCTTTATATGCATGTAGTTGGAAATGATTCCTTCCTATTTGGGTTAGTCTATCCAGAAAAGATAAGATTAACTAGTTTGATATTCACTTTGATTATATATGTCTTGTTCTATGAAATTATCCAAGTTTTAAGCTAGATTAAATGGTTAATTTTATCTATTAAAGTATTACAGTTCCTTCACAATGCAAGGAATAATTATTATTTTAAATGTTAAAAACTCTCACTGAATTCTCAAGAGAACTCACCATTCACTTTGTGTCCTTGTAGGTCTTCGGTAAAGTTAAAAGTAGTCAAGATGAAGTCAAAAACATTTTAATAGATTTGATAGGTAGTGTTCATCAACAAGTTTGGGGACAAGTTGATAAAATGAAATTCGTGTAACATAATAATGATCCCATAACACGTGATGCTACCCAAGTTCCCCATGTCAAGTCTACAATAATCAAGGAAAATGATGATGCATGAAGTCTCCTAGTTCTTCATAATAGGGAAAAGGAAAAGAGGTTATTGTGGCTTAAGAAAATACTTTTACTGAATTTGTTAGTTCCCTAATTCCAACAAAAGGTGATACTCAAGGTGAAAGATTTATGTTCCAAGTTTCAACGCCACTTGGTGTTTATGGTGTGGAAGTCCCTATCGATTATAATTTTAATAATAGTAGAAGTGGTAAAACAAGCTTCACCCCTATTAATTTGGTCAATATTAGAAGTTATTCTTCTAGTAGTGAGTCAAACTCTCTCATGTCATATAAATATGGATAGACATGCTATGTGGTCTTCCCTAGATTGTTACCCTTTTTCTTAGGTGGTTTCTTTGATTTTATGTATTATACTCCAAAATATGTCATTTGGGATTGATACACACTATGTATATGAGACTAATAAGTATTTGTGATTAATTTTTGGGTAATTCCCCATTTTTATCATATTGGAGCTTGATATTATGTTTCGCATGGGGTTGTTGGGTTCTTTGTCCATTTTGTAACTTTATGTTTTTTAGGTGACTTGATATTGTTATTTTCTTATTGAGTCATATTTATAACCTTTTCCCAATATGTGACACACAAAAAACAAGGTATAATTAAAAAGGCTAAAATGTAAGAAAAGCCAATAAGGAAGCAAAAAAAACCAAATATAAATTTTAGTTATATATGCCATGGTGATGTTCATGAATCATTGAAATAACTTTGGAGGGTTCAATTTACCTCCAAAGACTCACCATCATCCAAACATTAATTATCATTTTTTTCTACATTCATCCATTCTTGTTCTTTCTCTTTTCTTGTTTTTTTCTATTGCATGTGTCTCTTCTTCGTACTCCTCCATGCAAGTCACAAACACAAGATTCACTAGTGTCATGTATTAAGTATTTTTCTTATGTATATTTCTCGTTTCTTTTGTGGGAGGAAAGGTAGGCATTTGATGCAATACAATCTCTTTTTTAGGTTTCCAAGTAGTCTTTTGGGAACAAAACTCAAGTATTTGTATTGCTTTTTTATTTTGTCTATTTTTTGTTCTTTCTTTGTATCATCATTTTCCAATCTTCCTATACATTGTTGTATTTATAATTTTTTTAAGAACATTGTGAATAAGGATGGTCATATCCCATCAAAGTAGATGAAATCTATGTATAATCTACCTATCACTCATTAAAATAATTTCATTATGGTTCATAATGTCTTGGGTAACATCTCCTTTAGCTTGAAGATTTATGATGAGTTAGATAAGTAGAAAAGGATTCATTAGTTTAAGATAACCCTCTAACCTTGGCTATGATATTAGGTCCCTCTCATAAGGTGGATCATCTAGTGTCTTCAAAAATGTGTATAATGGGATGATGCTAGCAATATATATTAGATTGAAATGAGTCATTTCAATTTTGACAATATTTTCTTTTATTTACAAATTTGACACATTTATGTAGAATGAAGGATATTGCTTTATATTGTTCAATCCAAGGTCTCCCATGTAAAACACAAAATCTATTGGAAGATGGTATCACATGATATAAATTAGTAGTTCTTTAGGTCCAATTTTCAACTATAAAGTGATGCATCCAAATGTATTGAACATTAGGTTAGTCATCTTCAATGAAATCTCAAAATATGCATATTATTTATGTTTAATATGTCAATTGAATAACAACTCTTCAATTCAAATATTATATTAGCATGTTGGATCAATAAGAAACTTAGTGCGTGATACACATCTCAAAGTACCCAATATATATAATGGACCATAAAAGAAAATTGTACAATATCTCCTCATCTAAAAGTGTAGACAATGGATAAATAGGAGGAGAGGAAAATATGGCATTAGTTTTAATAGATCTCACAAAAGCATGTGTATATGATGCATATTTAGTTTCGATATCATTTGCAAGTGTATTATTATGTACCTCAACATTATGTGAAATATGTGGAAATTGAACTGTATGGATTTCTAATTAGCTATTTTTAGGTGCAACCAAAGGATCTCTATTGTCATTGGCACCTTCAACTTTGATCAAATTGTTATCTCTTAAACTATTTACCTTATTTTTTAGGCCCATGAATGATTGAGTAAAATAACTCTTCAGCATATGGAAGTTACAATATGCTTGGTCATTAAATATCTAAGCAAGTGGCTTGTTTGGATCTAGTGGATGAATCAAAGGGAGTGTAATCAAGTTAGAACTTAGCAAGATTTGAAAAACATTATCCATCAACTCTTGAATCTTAGTGAAATTTGTAGTGAATTTGGTCCATATAAAGGAAAGGTACAAGTAGTAGCAATTTGTTTAATATTTTCCTAAGTTGTATCATTACCCTTCAAATTTTTTTATTTTTTTTTGAAACTTGGAATGGTAAGATGATTGAAAGGATGGCCCATATTTTAATGTCATATGCTATTTTTTGCCTCAATATTCTTTATATGTGTGCATATATCTCCAAGTGTCGAGAAGAAGGTCACTAAGTGTTCGAGTGTTCCCAAATCCAAGTATAGTGAGTAGAAGGTACGCAAGAGCTACATTTGGGGATGAAGAACCTTGATGACCATGTCAAGTAGAAGATGACACTAAACATAGTGATTCATTAGTCATAAGTAGGGTCTTGCTAAAGTTCTTAGATGATGATGAGTTGCAAATTATGTTTAGGTGTACTTAGCTCTAGGATTGATGAAGACGAATAAAATTATTGTCATTAGAATTTAACTCTCAAGATTAAAATAAAATCTTCTCTAACTTTGCTTCAAATTTAGCATAAGATCTAGGTTTTTGTGTAGATTGAGTCTATGCTTGTAGATCACTTCCATGTTTGCAATTTTGTCCTCTATTGCACAATTATGATCTTGCAACTTGTGCACTTTTTTTGCCAATTTTGTTGATATTTTCTTTGCTAAAAAGATTGGTTGTGTTTAATAATAAATTTAGAGGGATGTTAGATCACTAGGATACAAGTTCTCTCTCATCAACCCCTAAAAATGATTATATTTACAATCATGCTAATGATTGATAGACAACAAGCGATCATGTAAATTTGTCTTAGATGATATCAAACTAAATATTATTCTTTTAATGCAATAATTGAAGTATTCTTCTAATGGTTGCTCTTGAAAGCTCCAATGATCTAGGATGGGAGAGGATATCAAAGGATTATAAAATGAGTGCAATTGAATGTCTTTAAATATTGATACACAACAATAAATCACATAAAAATACATTTAATTAGCTCACAATAATTAGTGAAATGGGTAGTAGTCAATCAAATTTTAATTTTAGAAATTTGAAAGTCAAATCTACAAATATAAAATCAATCCTACACTTACAAGAATAACCTAAGATAATAGAATGATGAAATCTATACAAAGAATAACTACCTGAATTTTAAAATACAACAAATAAAATGTATAAAAAAATGTACAGAAATGAATAAGATGCCATTAAATATAAATTAAGAAGAAAAAAATACATAACATGTCATTCATTTATATGTAATTGTATTGGTACAAATACATAACTAAATAGGAATGGACTTGGGGTCTCCAAATTTCACCATTACGCCTGATCGGGGATCAGAATGCAGGGCAGCCATCAACAGTGATGCCCTTAGCAGTAGGGCAGGTGGCTAAAGGGCAGTGCTCGCCATCGGTGCCCCACCAGGCCACGCTTTTATTCTCCAGCCCCAGTGTAAAGTACAACAATACTGCCATGAACGCCACCCCTGCATCCAGCGCCCCTGACAGCACATAGTTGTACCGCTGCCACCACGCCTTTCTGTAGCGAAAGATAAAGAAATTGAAAATGGTTCCCACGATGATCCATGATGTATAATTCATGCTAGTTGCTGGCGGCATCATAGCCGTCGATCCCAATAACACTGGCATGTTGATGAGAGGAATCCATGTCACATTTGGGAAGGTTTTATGCAACACCCAAACAATTATGGGAGCAATTAATCCCCCTAAAAAGAACCAGTTCAGCTGGGGATAAACTCCGAGCGTGCCAAATATTCTTCTAGGACCCACTAGACCCCATATGACCGAAGCATCAAAAAATACTCGATCACCTGGGCATGTCCACGGGCTGTCCGAAGGGAGGAGAGACTCTTGGCATATGTTCTCTATGGATTCCAACAACCACCATGCAACTGCCAGGTTCACCGTTCCAGCCACTACTGTGCCAATAAACTGCATTTTAACAGACAAGCGTATTAGGATGCCATCACTTCTAAAACCCATGCCCTGCAACTATTTGTTTGCCACTTGTCAGAAGAGATTAAAATATTTTTACTCTATTCAATGGTCATGGGGAATACTTCACTTATACTATCCATGAGTTAAAAACCACGTCACTCAATTTGATGACGAGTTTTGACTCCATTACAGATAGGTCAAGAAAATCAGCTCCCATAGCATAGGAATGTAAAAGTGCCGTAGCTAGTCAATAATGTTTCACTTCACTTCACTTCCCTAATGGATGATGGTTTGAGAAGTGACCAGATTCGTTGGATCTACTATTTGGGTTTTTCCTTACATTATTTAGAGCTCATCATTTGATGGATCCATGGCATTGAGGATGCCTTCGAATCAGGGTATGAGTAAAAACTAAATGATAAGGGCATGGCTATTTTATATATTAAAATATTGTTAGAAGACGTGTGGGGACGTAATGCAATTCTTGTTCTTATAATGGAGATTCCTTGTTGATGAAATTCCAAGCTGTAAAGGAGAGGGTATTACAGAAGATACCTGCACAAGAAACATGGAGCGAGGTGGGATTTTCATATAATGCCCCAGCTTGAAGTCTGACAAGAATGCAACCGCTTGACTCATACTCATGTACCCATAAACCTTAAAGCAAACATTCGCTATGGGCTTTCCAGGAAGAATGTATCCCATTATGTACTCCGTAATGATGTTCAGCCCCGGTGTCTGTACAGTAACTTGAATTAGGATCTTCCATGCATCGACAGAATATTCAACAAATTAACAACCATAGCCATACTTCCTAAATATATTTCAGTTTTACCTGATTAGTGGTGGCTGTTATAACACTGATGGGTAAAGTGAAAAGGGATGCTAAAGCACAAGCCAGGATTAAACCCCACCATGGAAGCTGCACCTGTTCCTTGTAAAACTCACACATTGCAAAGGAAACAACCAAAGTACCAGTCAGGAGCGCATAGAACCACCACTGTGGGATGTCTGCATACTTGCGCATCAATTTAGTATGGATATCAGGTGGACTGCTTCTAGATGCTGTGGCCCGTTGCCATATTTCCCTGAACAAAGTACATCAAAACAAACAAACATTGCTGTGTCAAAAATCGAAAGCAAAATATTGGGTACCCTTAAGACACAATCATCAAACCTCCTTAACAAAAACCTACCTTCCATAGAAAAGAGAAACATGGCTAATCGTGGAAGCTATGGTTGCAAAACCAAATCCATAGGTCAAAGCGAAAAACAAGCTCAAATGTATCTGCCCATTTTCCTCGTAGGCTGCGTGATCCAGCTCAAATCGGTTGTTCACAATAGCTGTAATATTGTAGTTCTGGCCTTGAGCATTAAATAAGTGTGAGCTAAAAATAGGGAAGTTCTTGGCGTTGTATGTATTAGTCCCCCAATAAGCCAGAGGCACAGCAAAGTATACCACCAGCAAATAGCCAACCAACACATTTACAATAGCAAAGAATGGAGAAATCAAAGGACTGAAGAGGAATGCTGCTATTGAACTCCAATCCAAAGCAAAGGCACCAAGTCCCAGCCCTCTCATTCCAGATCCAATCTGCTGTGCTGTGACTGAACGAGGCCAAATCCAACACACCCATGATACGCTCGACAAGGTCGAAAATAGATAACCAGGAAATACGTAATAACAAAAGCTGCAGGTCATTGCAATAAAGAAGAACTTCCCACGAGACATGCCCTTTCCATCGTGCTTCTCATGCAGTGCCCTGCCAACACAAAAGCAAGTGATGTGTAATCCCTTCTCCGCCAACAAGAAAAGGAAGTAAAGAATTTGTATCTATAAATGACTTAACAGATCGATCGAGGCGATCTAAGAGTACAGCTTTATGGACAAGAAGAACATCTCCAAAAACCTATGAAAAAAAACAGAGTAAAAATTCTTCGCCCACCAGAGAACAGGGTAAAATAGTTTAGCTTTATGAGAAACTTTAGTCACACCACCATTACAAACATTGTCCACCAAGACAGAATCTTATAAAGAAAAACAAAGATTATTAGCAGAACAGCCTCACATAATAAGACCCAGTAATTAACAGTTCGGAAACACAGGAAGAGCTTATGTAACTGGTAAGCGAATCTGACGAGATTATGAGAATAACTAGATCTTAATAGAAATCACCCCCCGATTCAACAATAATTAATAACCTCATCAAGAAGTATGCAACAAACATTAACCTTCAACTAAACAGAGCATGTTGGATATACCTGAAGAGAGAGACCTGAACCAGAGTAGAAGGCCACCACATATGTGCAGGCTCTACAACATACTTCCTAAGAAGCCCAGCCCATCCATATCCCAAAACCTGCATTGCACCAAGGACTATCAAAAACTATATGGCAAAATACACGAAAGAACTCAGAAATTTAAAGTAAAATTACCTGTGTGGTGATGATGATCACCCAACTAGCCACAATCGAGATGTCTCTGCGGTAAAAGGCCTTGATGATATTGACAATCCCCACAGCGTAGGCAGATCCATTGCCAAACGCATAGCCTGCGTTTGCAAAGATCGTAATGAGAACATGCTCTTTCATATTGAAAGGGCCCGGATTCAACGAAACGTGACCCAGCAGAGGCACTCTGTATTTTGTAGTAGGCAGAACAGAAGCCATGAATCGTCCAATGGGAAGAGCTGCTACCTGTACTGATATCTGTGTAACGACCAGAGGCTCCTTCCGGTACCCAAAGAATTGATTCAGAAACGACAGTGTTATGCACGACAGCAGCCCCAAAAACCACATCCGAAATGTCCATACTGGAATTGATGGATCATCGTGTGTGCTCACAGTGTAAGCCACTTCCTCCACTGGCGAATTCTCTTCTTTTTCTTTCTCGCCTTTCTCCACCTCCCCATTTCTTTCAATTTCCATCATCTTTTCTTTTTCTTTTTCTTTCCCTCTGCAGATGAGAAAGCTTGCTAATTGTCGCTCATTTATTACGTATTGGGTTGCAGTTTGTCTATAAATGAAGTTTGGAAGTAGACCACCGCCCACGGGATATGATTTCAGAGTCAAATGACAACTATTATAAACACCAACTTCTCTAAACCCGTTTCAGATCTGATAAACATACGAGCGCCGCAATTTAGTGTAAGAGCTAAAATAAAAATTGTAATGTCCACACGAGTTGGAATAGAGATAAATGTCGTGCAAGTTGAATTGGGATACTCCGTTCAGTCTCGTTGAGAAGATTTTTGGGGTAGGGAGATAAGCTTTTTAGTGGATGGGATAATTGTTCTAGCAATTCCTACACGTCTTTTTAGAGGACTTTGTGAAAGCATTGACTGGCTTAAAGTCGCTTCGCCAGTAAGAGTGGGAGGTGGACTGACGGCTATTTATGGTATATCTGTCACTTTACAAGATGGCGTCACTTTGCGGTAAGCGGGAGTCACTATGGCCTAAATTTGATGGCCGTATGGCTCTGTTTATGATGGCTATATTTACACATATTTATTGTAAAACAATTAAAATTATAGGAAGACTATCATGTGAAGGGGAGATTTTTCCAAAGGTAATTATGAATAGACATTGAATTGTCTATGTAGTCATTAGATTGCACATTTGATCATATATATTAATTTATTGAAAATCAAAATATAATGCATTTTTTTATTTTCAATTAATTAATAAATACAGTCAAATGTGCTGGTTGGTTAGACGTTGCCAATAATCATTACCCAAAATAAATAATTCATAGATTTTCAAGGAAATAAACACAAAGTAATGTATCATTGTTGGAGTTAATTGTCATTGATGTCAAAAGATATTGCTATCAAAGAAAATCATTATCTAATAGTTGTCAAGGAAGGAAGGAAATGCCACTTAAAATTATCTCAATTAGATAAATTTTGGTGCCCACATTTGTGAAATCACCCCATTTAAAATCGTCCATAATGATGTAATCACCCCTTTATTTTCTGGTTCCCTTGTTATGATAAAAATTAGGGTTAAATTTATTTCTTTGGTGAAGTCACCCCACTTTGGGGAAACAAATTAAAATAAATATATTATTTTTGAAAGGGGTTGACCCTTCTTGGAAGAGGCACCTTCCTTCTAAGCAATCGCCTCCCTTGGACAAGGAAGGTAATAAAGGAGATGAATGGGTGAGGAGAAGAGCATGGATTTGAATTTAATATATTTCTAGTTGCAAGTAGATTTTTGAAGAGGGAAAAATATGTAAAAGAGATTGCAAGTATATTTTTTAAGGGGAATCAAATAATCATCTTCTATTGAGGGATCAATATTCAAGAAGAAGTTTTTGTTCATTTAGAGGTCGTTGCCTCTCAATAGAAGAGATTGACATCTCTTGCTAAGTTGGTGCTTAGTAGTCAGGATTGGTGTCTCTATTGGGTTGGTGCAGGTACAAAGATTTTGTAAGACGTATTTGATTTATTGTGGCTAGATTTGGATAGTAGATCTAAGCAATCCTTTTGTAGGCCCCTTTTCTTGATAGAGTCTTGTTGAGTTGCGTTTGTGTTATCCTTCCTTTCTCATGCATAATAAGTTGCATTATATTCATATATCATTATTTTTCACATTTATATTCTAGGGGACTTGTTGCACTCCATTTACTTGGATTTGTTGCATTTCACCATGTTGCACTTTATTATCGTAATCCTATTGCTTGAATTTACACAATGTTGTTTTATCATATATTATTCTATTGAAGTTTGTTGGATTATTTTTTCATATTTTGCTTTGTGACATTGCCTTTCATGTCACCCGACGTATTGTTGTATGTCAAGTTTGTTTGCATATGGTGGTCACATTCATGTGCAAGTTTGAACTTGCAAATATTAATTTTGTCAAAACTATTCAAAGTTTAAAATTTTTCAATTTTGTATTTCAACTTAACTTTACATAAATTAAATAAATCCTTCTAATGTTTTGTGAGGATTAACAATCTTATGAAATGATATTTATTTTAAATCATGTTTTTTATTAGGGGTTAAAAACGAGTTTTTATGGGGCCCAAAACCTAGTACATAATGGTTTTGAAGGGAACCGTCAACCTAACAAAGAAGAGCAAGCTGCATAAAAAGAAAAATCATACACCAAAAGCAACTGAACAACAACCTCTAAAAGATTAACATGACAACACGGGCTACATAAAACATACAAGCATGGGCCCAAAGCCCAATTACAACTTGGTTTTATCTAGGACTAGAAACCCCTTTGACAAACTTAAACATCGCCTGAAGCAGCTAGGCATTAGCAAACCAACCTCTCAGATCATTCAAATCTGAACCCAAAAGAATAGAGATCATTGTGGTGTAAACCACCTGCAAGAAATTAGCTTTCCAACAGCACAAACTCACCTAGTAACAAGACACCAACTCCATCTTCACCTCTAAAGGAGTGAGCTCCCCTCTATTGGAGAGGATGATACAATCAACTAAACCACCACAACTATAAATAACCAACTCCCTTAACCTCCACCTCCATAGGAGGACCGCCCACCTCAATAGCAACAACTAAGGGAGGTCCACCTCTATAGGACATGAGGGGAAAGCCAACACAATAACCAAGCGAGCAACCATAGCATCCTTCGGAAAGCCCTACACCAAGAACAAAACCATCTGGGGTCTATGATTAAAACTTGAGAACCACCCAGAAAAGAGAACAATGCTAAAAGAGCCCAGAGCATGCACCGCAGCCAGGTCAAACTTCAACAACGACCTCAAACCCAAATCAACCAACTCCATCACCACCATAAAAAGAACAAAAAACCCTTCTAAAGAAGGCATGACAGAGGCAACCCTAACCAAAGACAACAACTGGGGCAACTTATTTTAAATCATGTTAATATGATTGTATGTACAAATAAAAAATAAATTATTTTAATATACTTGTGAAAGATGAATTTTCTAGATTTAAAATGCTCCTTCGAATTCAAAACATAAAGTGCATATTTTAAGTTTGCTTTAATTTTTGAAGTTGCAAATTTAATTTAAAAAATTTGATCTTTACTTTGTCTTTTTTGTAGGTGATTGTAAGTTGCCTTTTGGGCCCAAGTCTGAAAGGAAAAGGGTGAAATAGTTAATGATTTCCAAAATGCAATGATAGTTGCAATGTGAAAATGGTTTTTTAGTTCTTGGAATGTCACATTGTAAAAAGATTATTGAATCCTCAAACCCCATATACAAGTTGCAAATTACAAGTTGTTTCTTGAAACCTAAAATATATAATATATAAAGGCATATTGCAGGTTGTTTTCCCACCTCGAACCCTAGGAACAAAGATGAAGTAATGATAATGGTAGTTCAATGCCAATGTAGAAAATGGATTTGAAGTGGAAGGCGATATATGCTTTGAGGAAAATACATAACTATAGAGGTTCTCCCCTTTCACCATATCTTTTTACTCTTATGGTTGAAGGGCTTGGAAGGTTCTTTACGTAGATGAACATTGGGAGTATTTAGGGTTGGCAAGTGGCAACATATATTGATTCTTATTCTCATCTTGAATTTGTAGATGATACTATATTAAAGGGTATTTCTTATATTTTTTACACAACCAATTTCAAGAAAGCTTTGGGTATATAGTTGATTACTTTAGGTCAAAAAATTACTGAGGATAAGTCAAATATGTATTTTTGGATACCGCTTTAGACATTCAACAAATAATTATTTTTTATTTTGTGGTTTAGGACATGGTAGCTTCCTTTTGAGTATCTTGGAATTATGTTATTGAAATTGGTCTTCCCAATCGCCTCCACTAGAAGCAAATTCTTGACAAGTTCAAAATGAGGGTTAACCATTGTACTTTCAAGTGGTTATCTTTTGCTAGTTGTCCTACCCTCCTTAAATCGATGCCACAAGCTTTTCCTATCTATAGATTTCTAGTGCTTTCTACTTCTAATTTCTTTGTAAAGGAATTTGTTTCCCTATCTTGAAAAGAAAATTGGACAAGGCATTTGGATTCTCATAAGTAGAATCTTATTAGTTGGGACTAAGTTTGTAGGCCTAAGAAAAATGGAGGTTTTGATCTTAAGTATTTTGAGTTTAATAGTCAAGCCTTGGATGCTTAACATTTTTAGAGATGGTGTTAACAACAAAATTGGTCTTGGGCTCCAAGAATGAGTTTGGTTGAAAAAGGATCTATGATTTGGAATACTACAAAAAAAGGGAGCACCTATTTTTAAACAAGAATTTTTTTATTTTCAATTCAAGATGCAATTCTATTTTTTAGGTATATTCTTGGGATCTTTATCTTCCAATTCTCACTTCCTTTCCCCATCTTCTAACCTTGAGTACAATTTCTTTCGAAGTTGGCTCGTCTAAATTTTAAATTTCAAAATTTCTCAAATGATGGGGAAAACTCATATTTATGCTATTAGAAGGAATTGAGCTATTGGCTAATAGGAGATGGTTTGCATGATTGGGTTGCTCTTTGTTCTATTTTGGTAGATTGACCTTGTTGTTCTTTGGAGGAGGTTAATGTCCTTGCCTGAGGATCTTGTCCAAAGAGAGTTTATTTGTCGTCTCATGGATACGAGCTCTTAGAACAAGAAAGAAATGGGTATGATATTTTTCCCTGGTGGCAAAACATATGGAATAATTACCATTGATTAAAGCATAACTTCTTTATTTGGCTTCTTAGTCAAAATAAATGTCTCACTTGGGACAACATAAGAAAAAGAGGCTTCCAAGGTCCTTCCAAATGTGCTCTTTATGCAGTTAGCAATGAATGTTTGTCTCATCTTTTTTGTAGTGTACAATTTTTGAAGGTCGTTGGTGGTAGTGATGACAAAATTGGAATCAACCTTTTGTTCATGCTACTTTTCTAATTGAACTTTGGGCTAGCTTGGGGTGACCTCTTACTTCAGCCTCTATCTTGCTAGTTTCTTGGGATGTAGGTCATGTTTTCATTCTTGGAAAATTTGGCTAGAAAGAAATTGTTGGATTTTCTAAGGTTTTTAGAGTCTTATTGGTTATAATTGGCAAAAAAATTTAGATTCAGTTATAGAAACTTTATTGGCTAAGTGCTCTATAGATGTAGTATTACGTCCTTCTAACAATTTGATTTAACAAAGTTAGATTTGAGGCAATTGAATATTTCTACTAATCTTAGAATAAGGTGAATAGAGTTGGTAAATGGTCTTCTCTACCATTGAGATTTTTTAATATTAATACTAATGGTTATTCATGGGGCAACCCGAGTGTTGCAAGGATTGGTGGAGTTGCAAGAGATAGTGCTAGGTCAATTCATTTATTTTTCTCTTTAGCTATGGGGATCAATACTAACAATCAAATGGAGGTCTAGGGCATCTTAGTGGTAGTTGAGGAAGCTTGTGAACTGGGTTGGACAAATGTTATTTGTTAGATAGATGCCATAATTTTGGTTTCCTTAGTGAATAATGAGAATGTTTCAAAGTTTTCTTGGAGTTTGGCTTGTACGTGGAACAATTTCATCTGTCAAGAAATTTTGATTCCATCTCTTTTACTTCAAGATTTCTGGATAAACTGTGTGCATATTTTTGATTCCATCTCTTTTATTCATGTTCCTAAAGAGTGGAATATTTTTGTTGTTTGTTTGACTAAATTGATGTTTGATGTTGAACATAATTGGAATGTTATAGATTGAAATTCTCTATCTTTAACTCAGTCTTTACAATTTCTAATGCTTTTTCAAAATGATTTGATTTGATGATTTATTTCTTTGGTTTTGTGATTACTTTTGAATATTATAAGTGATGGGTTTATAATAAACCTCTTTGAATTTTTTTTCTATAAGCTTTAATGACAGCTGTTGCTGTTGAAATATCTTTATATAATTTTTTAGATTCGAAAATTAATAAAATTATTTCCAGAAATTAGAGAGGTGATCTCATTGCACATGATTTCCATTGCTAGTAAGTGTGCTTTGGTTGCATAGACGACGCATGTGAACTCTTTGACAGAGTGATTTAACTGAACGCCACAAAAAAGATCTTTAAGATATTATTGTTGACAATGCGTTTAAACCCTCACATGGACAAAGCTCACCGACTGTTTGACAAAATGCCTCGAGAAAATGAAATATCACCTAGTTGGAATGGTAAACGCCATACACAGGATGCGAACAAAATGGACTTCTGAAAAGGCTTTAAAAACATTCAAGCCAATGCAAGGGGTAGTTATGGATGCCCTCTGAGACTTATATTATGAAACTACAAAATGAGGCGAGTCCAAATGCAGCGTTGGGTTTCTAAGAGCTATTTACTATGCTGAAAACATCATAACTCAAAAAAAGGGTTGCAACCCTGTTGCAACCCTGTAGCACAGGCACAACGCGCGAATTGTTTGACAAAATGCCTTGAACGCTTGTGGTCTCATGACGCCATGACTACTGGAGATACACATGGTGGATATACTAAAAATACAGTGAATTTACAATTATTACACAGGATACGAAGAATAAGATAAAATCAATAGGTACCCACTTTTTGGTAAGGCAACAATTCAGAAATCTTTCCAAATGTTAACGAAGTCCTCCTTTGATTGGAGATATTGTAGTGTAAAAGGGGAAATAGGTATGTAAAGAAAGTTCCACACGTCGGACAAGAGAAGGAATTCAAAGTGTTTGACAAAATGCCAAGAGGTAATTAATAGGAAACCAAATGGTTTATCCAAGGAATAGTTGATTCTTACAAACAAATGGACAAAGAATTCCTTAATGTAGAAAATAAACCAGTCACCAATTTTGGCGATTCCCCAGATATGATATGCAGGTCTAGAAAAGCTATTGCTTTTTCAAGGGATTATGAACCAAATTGAACTATTGAAGGACAATGTATTGAAGACGTAACCAGACCATTGATCACTTCAATGCCAAAATACAATGATTCCACGTACTATTTCCCCTCTCTGGAAAGATCTAATAAAAAAGGGGAGACTTTAAGATGGTAATGATATTCAATCCTTATGCTAATTGGCAGACTAACAG
>VDFB02338529.1:0-14247 GCA_007258455.2 Sequoia sempervirens | reverse complement strand
TTAGCAATCCTTGCAACTTAGTTCACTATATTTTCAACCTCTTTCTTAAGACAAACTTCTTGACCATTATGTGTCTTCCTTGAAACAAGAGTTTGGATGGATGAAATTGTATCCTCCTTTTGAATTCAATTGTTTTTCTTTATTATAATTATTTTCCTCATCTACAAACTTGTTTCACTCAAACGAGGCCTTCCCTTCACAAAAGTGGGATCAACATTTCCTACCAAAAGATGGGGATCAATAGTAGTTTGATTTTTTATTTTTTTTTGTCAATTATTTTCAAGACAAAAAATAGAAACTAAGAAAAATATGCTATAACTTTCATTAGCTCTTTACTTTCTTCCTCTAGAACTAGAAATGTTCGATCTTTATCTTGAAACTTATTTTTGATCTCTCTACTTTACCAATTGTGTGCATCAATTTTGTTATTGTACTCTATGAATTACTTTCCTCCTTTGCATTATTTTGGTTTATTGATCATAAATATTTTCAACCGTGTCGATCGTGTTCATTCTCTTGGTAGTATTTTATCAACACTTCTCTACTTATTATTCTTGTTCCTTCTAATGTAGTTTACCATAATGTAATTTTCACCACTTATTGCATGGTAGGAAAAGGAATTGACCTTTCATGTATAAGGAAGTAATGGAGACAATATTCTCATCTTGAATGAGCATAGAAAAAATGTAACCACTTGTGAATAACAAGTAGGAGAAGCAAAATAATCACCGCTTGTTATATGTAAAAAGCCTAGTAGAATAAATCAAAGCACTCCAAGAGAGATATATTTATAAAGAATGGTGTTGGGAATACATTTCTAGAAAATAAAACAAAAGAAAATCATAGTGATAGATCACATAACCATCATAATTGTATTTTTCACAAAATTCATCATAGTTGTAGCCTATGTATCGTTGTAAGATGATGATTTGTATAATTTCAATTATTGTAGAATTCTTAATATCACTTCAATTAGATTGTAAAAATATCATTCATGACCTTCATTGTAATATATATTTTATTATAAGGGGAAATCATGCATAACAATAGCTACTTTATAGTGGGAGATTATCTCCAAGGATGCTATCAATGCCACCAAGGAATTTTTTGGTAGTAGACAACTTCTTAAGGAGTTGAATTCCACTTTTATAGTGTTAATTCCTAAAAAGCCTGAGGCTGAGAGGTTTGGTGATTTCAGGACTATTAGTCTTTGTAATTCTATTTATAAGATTTTCTCCAAGGTGCTTGCCTCGAGGTTGCAAAGGGTGTTATCCAAGATTATCTCTCCCTAGCAGAATGGTTTTGTGCCAAGTCGGCAAATTTTGTACTCCATTATCACAGTGCATGAGAAAATTCACTCTTTGAAAGTTAACAAAAAGCCTGGTCTTATTTTGAAGTTGGATTTAGTCAAAGCCTATGATTGGGTGAATTGGAAGTTCCTTTGTAGTATCCTCAAGGCCTTTGGGTTTTCAGACAGGGTGCTACAACCGGTGTGGTAGTTAATTTTTTCTCCTTCTTTTGTGATGCTCATTAATGGTTCTCTGTTGACCTTTTTTGAAAGCTCTCGTGGCCTAAGCCAAGGGGATCCAATCTCCCCCTTTTTGTTTATCATTATGGTGGAATCTTTGGGTCAGTATCTTCTCTAGGCGGTGTCTAATGGGGCCTTTAGAGGTCTTTACCCCTCCTTGCACCAACTTTGTTGCTCTCATCAATAGTTTGTTGATGGCACCATTCTTCTTGCGAAGGATTTTGTGGCTGCGGCTAAGTCTATTCGCCTTATTCTTTAGAATTATGAGGCTATGTCAGGATAAAAGGTTAGTTTGCCTAAAAGCACTATTTTTTTTCTTAATACTCTGGAGCTTCGTCAATTGAGGATTGCTAGTATTCTTGAATGTGATATTGGGAAGCTCCCTTCTACTTATTTGGGGCTTCCTTTATGCTCTAATGGTGTGCCTGACTCCTTTTGGAATAGTATCATTGACAAGTTTAACTCGAAACTGGTTGGTTGGAAGGGGGCCTCGTTAAGTCAAGCTGGTAAAATTTAGCTAATTAAGTCCACTCCATAATTTTTCAGTTTATGCCTTGAGTTTGTTCCAAATCCTTAGAAGATTTTGGGAGAAAATTGAGAGAATTCAAAAAAGGTTCTTATGGTCTAGTGTGGAGGAGAAGAAAAGGTTACATTTGTTGTCCTAGGAGGAGGTGTGTAAATCAAAATCTCAAGGTGGTTTAGGGTTGTGTGAGCTGGAAGATTTCAATTGTGCTCTGATGGCTAAATAGTTATGGAATCTACTTGTTAGTGATAAAGAATGGGTGGCCATTTTTTCTTCTAAGTATTTGAAGGGGGTGGATAAGTTTAGAGACTTGTTCAAGGAGAAATTTGTTCCTTTGCAGGGGTCGGTCCTATGAAACTTTATGGTCCGGTTCCGCTTGACTGTGGCTGCTGGTTTGAGGTGGACTTTTGGAAGTGGTAGAAGGATCCTCTTTTGGGATTATTGGTGGATTGGGCATGGGCCTTTTATTGTACCCAAACCAAATTTTTTGCTTCATTAAGGCATTTTGCTTAAAAGAGTCTAAACCTTGTTAAAATGATGTCAAAACATAGTTTTTGGGCAAATCAAGCATGCATTTTGAGTCAGTTTGGTGTCAGTAAGATACTAGTGAAATTTGGAAAAAAAGAAAATTAGGGTTTCTGCACCCCTATTTCACGTCGTGAAACCCTAAAAATAGAAACTTGTAAGAATTGGCTGAAATTAATTTTGATTGGCTAATTTCACATCACAATCATAGTGGTGAAGTTAATTTCAGTTAAAAGTCGATTTAAGCTTGGTGGGTAGTTTTCACTTTTTCTAGGAGAAAAGTTAGGATTTCTGAGATCGTCAATGGCAGTTGGCCAGTACCAGGTGTTGAAATCTAAGCCTAAAAATCAAAGCAGGAAATTCTATGATGAAATATGCTTCACAGCGGAGGGTATTTTCAAATGGTGAAAAGTGCAAAAAATATTCTAAGTTTGGAAACACTTCACTTTGTAATGTGGGAGACACTTGTGCAATCAATGTGCAAATCAACTCTACAGTGTCTATACATGTGAAAGTGGTGAAATACAGTCACATACACACATCAGTAGTAGTAATGCTTATGTGTGGTCAACCCAACAGCCAACACGGTGTTCGTAGAGCACGAAATGGATGAAATTATTTAGCAGAAAGAAAATTTGCGCCCCTGTAGCCCAAGGGTGCCCTTCATTTTGGAGGTTTAGATTCAGTGATTTTTGTTTGCAAATACATTTAATCTCTTCAAAATTCAGTCAGCTTTCTGACAAGCTATCAAGTGAGTCATCTGAGTTGCAGAACTCTGGCTATCGAAGGCTGAAGCGGAAGGTACGAAGAGGTTACACATCACAGAGGACTGTCAAATTTTAGTTTATGCACCCCTGTAGCCCAAGGGCACCCTTGAATTAGACCCCTCAGATGTATTAATTTTTAGATTTCATTTCTAGGGAATCTTTTCTAATTCAGCCCAGCTCTGTAATGCATTCGTTCACAAGATCATCAAATGTGTTGATAAATGGAGGGTGGATAAACATGAAAATGTCAACCTGTACCTCTTTAAGCTAGAAGCCTGGCAGCACGGCCTTAGATGGGGGTTTTGGCAATTTATAAATCTCAGCAAATCTGGAAATAAACAATCAAACCAGTGTGCTTCGTGGTAATGGTGAAATTGCCTTCTCTCCATCTCCTTTTGGATATCAATGTCATGTCCTCATCCTGGAATATAATCCTTGAAACGGTATTGCTTTTTGTAGGGCACCCTTCCTTTTGGGGTCCTTAACTCAACTTTCATATGCCTTACATACAGTCATTGTTTTTGGAATTCGTCTAACTACACGATGAATCCATCATCCAGTCAACGGGAGCCATCGTTCATCGACAACGAAAGATTGAAGCGCCAGATGGAAAAACAAAGAAATGGCTATCTGGAGACATGTACATCAATTTAATAAAAGGCGACTTTTATTTTGAGGCATCAAACATGGTTTTTTGCAGTTGTAGCTCCTAGCAGACATTTCATCTCAGTGACTCTAGCTTCGTGATGGATATCTCAGCTTAGCTCCAACATCAATCAAGCACTCAGAAATCATAGCACAACAGAGGCAATATTCTAAGCGAACCCAGTTGAAGAGATTTAGTTAACTCAATAAAATAATATTAAATTTTTAGTTCCAACATGTTAGCTTTAATGGGGCGATTTTTCTCAATATTTTAATATTAGCGCCCATTTTGATATTAATTTGTAAATTTGCATGTGGAGAGGAACTAAATATTTTAATATTTTTAATATTTCGGGACTTCGAGTTAGTCTCTGTTGAACAAAGTGGGGTCCAATCAGATGATTTCTTTTGAAATCAAGGTTTCTACTTGCAGTTGGTGCCATAAGCCCTCAAATTTCTTTGAATACTTGAAGAGGCGTCCATTTCTCTCACAGGAGGTTGAAGAGCAAGCGAATTTTCTCTTTTGAGTGAGCAAATTCTTCAGCAATCAGTATTAGAAGGAACTTCAAATATTATTTTCCAGTTTTCCTTGCAGGTACAAGTCCAGATTAATCAACAAACTTCAAGACAAGATGGCAATTTGAGTAGAAGCAGAGCATAAAAACTTCTATCTTTTGTCTTAAAATTCTTCTATTCTCATCTTAGGTTTCTTCGCTTTTCCAAGATTCGACGACTTTTGACAAATTTGATCAACTGGGTTGGTTGTGCACAACTTCCTCTCCAAAACCCATGTGTTAGAATTTTTCAAGAAAATTTGCTCTAGAGCTTCAATTCTCAAAGCTTTGATTTTCTCAACTGAAATTCATTTGCATGGTGGAGTAGAAGTTAATATTTTTCAAATCTAACATTGTGGGTTGTCTTAGAATCATCTTATGAACAAAACCCATATTTCAATTTTCTCGAAAAAATTGCCCCCCGCAGCCCCTGCTGCCCTCAATTGCTTTTTTTGGAAAATATTTTGCATGCCAAGCTAAACGGTGCTTTTTCACAATTCTAACGTTGTGGGTTGTCTTAGAATAATTTTCTACACAAAACCCACATTTCAAAATTTTTGATAAAATTTCCCTCCGACAAGCTATTTTTAGCCTCATCATGTGACTTTTTAGCTTTCTAGAGAAAGTTGTTAGAACATAGTCAAGTTTATAGTCAATAGACAAGTTTTTTAGAATTTAGTGCACATAGATCGAATTCAAGACTAAGTCAGTCTTGGTTCGTGACTTCATTGAAAAGCTGACATTGATTTGTATCAAGCGCATCCGAAGAGTTGACAAGCATAGTCACTCAAGTCCACATGGTTTCATGCCTTGTATAGCTGATTATTTTCCAAGGCTAGTTTAGAGGGTTGATACCGTTGGAATTTTGGCATGTGCAACAAGTTTGTGTGCATTTCTCACAACCAGAGTGTTTGTGATCAAACTTCACAGTTTCGTCATGCAACACTCTCCCATAGAGAAAATCGTGAAAAGTGTCAGAAGCATAAAGTTGCAGAAGAAACAATGGCCATCATTTCAGTTACGGAGCCACCCGAGTTACCAGTCAGTGAAATGCTAGTTTAAGTGTGCGGAGATTTCCAAGATTGCTTGAGTTGCTGACAAGCAATGAATTGATAGTTGAGACATGTGATGACCTTCAAATGATGATGTAGTCAACAACCTCTTGGAGGGGTTACTTGCTCGAGATCACGGTCAGTGAACTCCAGGTCCCACCTTTCAGGATAGACATCAGACACAACAGTTAACTCGATGCTTCTTTCCAAGTTAACTTGTTGTTCCACCTTTCATGCTATGTCTATTTTGGAATAATCTTTGTACAATTGGAGTTTTCTCTTAGTTTTTATTTCAATAAGGATGTGCATGTTGCACATGTCCATTTAGATTAGTCCTATTTTAGTTAACTGATGGTAGTTTTCTAGTTAACTATATAGTTTCTTTTATTAGGGTTTCACAATAAAATCTTGCATGCTTGCAAGACTATAGTTGACTCAAGGTGATTTTAGGGTTCCCTGCACCTTTTGATGTCTATAAATAAGAGCTATTTGCTCATTTGTAATTAAATTTTGCATGAGATAGTAATATATGTTTCACGTACCTTGCCTGTAATATTGATGTTCTATATCTGTTCACGAGCTTTTACTATGATAATGAATTGTTGCACCAACTTTCCTTCATGTTATTGTTATGGTATTTGTTTATCTTAGTTAAATATAGTGGCTAGTTTGATCATTTATTGTATGCATGTTTCACCAATGCAATTTGTTGTCCTAGTTGGCTATTTTATGTTTTGTTTCTAATAAGCCCATTCAAATGAGCAAATTTCTGAGCCACCTTTCCCTCATGTTGTGAATTTGTACCTAAAGCTTATCGTTTGATGTGTGTTTCAATAAACCTATTCAGTCAAGAAAATTGTTGTGGCACCTTGCCTTCATGTTGTGAAGCTATACTTAATTTATCATATATTTGTTTGTTTCCAATAAACTTCTTCCTAGTCAAGCAAATAGTTGTGCCACCTTGCCTTCATGTTGTGAATATGTACCTGAAGTTTATCATATAAGAGCATTCCTACTCCATTTCCTCATGCTCTATTTTCTTGACGAGGTTGGATAGATTAAAGCTTTAGTTTAGTTGTAGTTAGTGATTTGCAAAACCAAAAATCCTTAGTTGCAACATTCATGGTTTTTCATAACCTTGTTCCTCTTCTAGCTGAGACAAAAAGATAGGAGTTAGATTACTTTACTTTTTCACACAAATCAACATATGAGGGAGCTTCCCCTCCTAATTTGAAGAGCACTCATTATGTAGTGTGCATAGTTGTATGTACCAACTCGCATTCCAGAGGTGCTAATTGTTACGCCAACACCTTTGAAGGATGAACCTTGGGCGGCGCCTTTCAAGGATTTCTATGTCAGGGAATGGGGTGTGTTTGTTGCTTATTATATTTGGCAAGGCATTTGGATTAGTCTTGATGTGGTTAATAGGGATTTGAAGCCTCTTGTTGAATTTATGTCTTTGATTCATATCCCTATGGAAGCTCATGAGGATTTGGCGTTTTACTTCTAATGGGAAGTTCTTTGTGTCTTTAGCCTTTTCTTTTCAGACTCAGATGGTTGGTCCTCTGCCTTTCTGGGGTTGTGTGTGGAATGGGAAGTTGCTGCCTAAAATTGATATTTTCTTTTGGCTTTTGTGTCAAGACAAGATTCTTACTCTAAATAATCTTGTGAAGAGAGGTATGGCTTTATTGAATAGATGTTTCTTATGTAAAGAAGATGCAGAGGATTGTCTTCATTTGCTAATAGGATGTAGTTATAATTGGGAAGTTTGGACCCATATCTTTCATCTTTGGGAGATTGTGTGGGTTTTTCCCACTTCCTTTGCTGACTTATGTACTCAATTGGTGTCTCCTCTTAACCCGACACTCTCTTTGTTGTGGTCTCTTATTTTTCCGTATGTTGCTTGGGTTGTTTGGAAGGAATATAACAACAGGGTTTTCTATCAACAAGAGTTGTCACCTTTTAGGCTAGCCTTTAAAATCTGTGATGCTATCAAGGAAAATTTCCTATCTAATTTTTTGTTGATCCTTCCTTTAATTTGAAAGTGTTGGTCTCCCCTTATGACTGCTTGTGGGTAAAATATGGAATCTTTCTTGTGACCTTTCTAATCTAGTGAAAATTTTGAAAGAACCTAGAGAGGGGGTTTGGTGGAAGGATCCAGCTATTGGATGGTTTAAATTTAATTTTGATGGAGCTTCTAAGGGAAATCTAGGGCCTGCTAGTTGTGGGGGAGTGTTACGTGATGAGTATGGTAGGTTTGTCTCTGCAGTGGCACTCCCTTTGGGAATCCATAAAAACCATTATGCGGAGGCAGCTGTAGCCTATCATGGCCTCATTTTGGCTAAGAATCAAGGGGTTTCTAAACTTTGGTTGGAGGGGGACTCACTTAATGTTATAAATTGTCTCTTAAAAAATTTCCCTCCATCGTGGTCTATCGCACATTTTATCAATGATTCAATCTCCATCATAAATTATTTTGAGGAGATTAAAATCTCTCATGTCTTACGAGACCCTAATATGTTGGCTGATGGTTTTTCCAACGTGGGAGTGGTGGCGAAATTTGATTGGGATTCTTTTGAATATTTACCTCTTAATCTTAAATGTATCTCCAATGATGACCAAATGGCTTGTTTCTAAGGTTGTTGATTTTGGGGAAAGGTTCTTCATTATGTCTTTAAGTTGGGTTATGCACGTTGAACCTTTTCCCTATTCGTTTGATTATTATATCCTTCATTTTGTATCATCATGGCCTAGAAGCATAGGCATGGAAGTACCTTGAATGACAAGCACACATGTATTGTCGGTCTTATTTGCGTTGTTTTTGTTGGAGTTAAAATGACACTGAGAGGGGGGGCTGAATCAGTGTCTTAATAGATTTGACCAATTTTTCAAAAACTTCAAAACATATCACAGATTTGTTCTCAATATTACTCTAATTAATGCATTCATGAGTTGAAAGTAATCATTCATAAACAGAATTGAGAAAAGTAATAACTCAACAGTGAACATAACAACAACAACATAGTAAAACAGAAAGAACACAGAAGAACAAAGAAGCACAATATTTTTCCGAGTGGAAAACCCTCCTGGGGTATAAAAAACACTCCCTAAATGCCTTCCTAGCTTAATCTTATAATCAACTATCCACAATGCCTTATAGGCTGATTTTTGAGCACCCACTCAAGGAGCACCAACCCCTCATTTAGAGATATCTATCTCAATGAGTACCAACCCCTCAAATTATGTTTTGAACAATAATAATGATTCAGAGGGTTTCTTTGTTTTCAGTTAAGCACATATCTCTCTGTTTTCTCATCTACATAATACCTTAAAGATTCAATAACTGATTCCCTAAAATACCTCATAGAGAAGAAACTCACAATCTCTGCATCTTGTTATACAGATTTTATTGCAGAGTTTTATCTATATATTTTTATATAGCCAAGGAATGATAATCTCATAATTACATCAACAGTCGAACAGAAAACTAAGTTTTCTACTTCTATATATACGTCTTGATTTACATGCCATATAGGTAACTGTCTTCAGGAGTAATGGTAGAACAACCAACCCAGCTAAGAGCCGTTCTCAACAGATCTGAAACATGTGAGATCATTTCTCTGCATAAAACACACAACTTCCCACCATAGAAAATCATAACATCTAATGTATGAAAGACAATACTCAGTCAGGGTATCATTTTTCATAGAGATGCAGAGAGCAGTTAAAGAAAATGGTGATTATAAACCAACAGGAAATGCATAAATAAAATACCAGACAGATCTATAACTTCCATGGCTCCATTATCCACTGTCGAGCTTCTAGAAAGAAATGCACCAAATAAACCTTCCATAATCCTCTGTAAGAACCGTTACAGTCAGCAACAACAGAAACTAACAGTTTATGAAGCTTTCTCATGATGGCGGCCAGGCTAGGGTTTGATACCTAGCCAAAAAGAATAAGCTCAAAAATTTTTCCCTAAACCTTTTTATTTCCATCGATGACACATTATGCCAAAGGAAATTTTAATGTTTCCAGACATTCAATTCACTTTCACAGTGACACATCAGATTCGAAGAGAAGACATATCGAATACAACATGCTACGTCGATGGACTTCCTTAGTATATTATTCTTTCGCTAAGACATGAGGAAACTTCTTACCGAGATGCCCTTTAGTTTCATTCACTATCGTTGTAACAAAACGATATAGGAGAGACCTCTTGAAGACTTCATAATGTTTTGCCGAGTGTCACTTGATACACATTGTCGCCGTGACAATTCAATACCTATGCTGAAGGCATTTGTCATTTCCAAGTCACCAAGACTATACATAGTCAGGGAGACACTATATAGACTGCCCCTTGTTTTGCCGAAACATCCCGAGCTCACCCTAGCTCTTACCGAAAAGTATCCATCCTCCAAGGTCGATGTGACATTGCACATTCGATATAACATTTCGCCGAAGCAGTAACCTTATGCCGAAGAGACATTCAATGCAACAATCGGTGAGACTTAAAAACTTCGGAGAGACAATATACCGAATACATTATGTTAGGCCAAAGAAAACTCCTCCATGTGATGTTTGGTAAGACAAAACCACTTCGCCAAGACCTCAGCCCGATACCGCTCAGTTTGGCCGAAGTTCTCTCAAAGAGTTGTTCGGTGAGACTCCTCCTGAAAAATAGATAAAACCTTTTGAGCACGAGTCGGTAAGACAAGAAAGACTCGCTATGACATTACCCCGAGGACGATTTCCTTTGCCGATATGCTCATTCCTTCAAGGGTTAGGGTATTATAAAATTTTAAGATCCTCATCCCCACGTTCAAACCCACGCTGGATATCTAACCAAACGGCCCTGCAGCTACCATGTCCGGCATCATCAGACCCAAGACCCTCGGTCATGCCGACAAAGACTATCCTCCCCACCAGACCACAATCTAATCGGTTATAATATCAATGTTCGTTGAGTAGGGTAAATTTTATATTTAAAGTGGATCGGGGAGACTTTGCCATAAATGCCATATGTAAGGTCCCAATGAGAAATAAACTAACACTCAGTGGATATGCAAAAAAGAACCATCCTGACAAAGAAACCATTTTCCAAACTCTGTCAGTCAAAGAGATAGTATTCATTACTTGAACCAAAATTCTCATCACCATGAAATTAAAGCATAACAAATAACTTTCTGTAAAATCCAAGAGACATCAAAGAAGTGCCATTATAAATCATAAGGATTAGAGATTTTGTCATCAAGGACAAACCATAAACACAACTGAGATCCAACAAGCTCCCCCTTTGTCCTTGATGGCAAAACAAAAATGACTCTCCCCCTTTTTGCCTCAATGACAAATAATAGAAGAGAAGAATGTGCATTGCCATGAAACACAATTGAGAAGCCAACCAAAATATCATGAGAAACAGTTGAAAAAAAAAAAAAAGAAGTGCAGCAAACCAAGATCAGGAGAGCAGTAATGAATGAAAATATTTAATTTGTTCCCCCAAGCAAAGAGAAGCTTCAGATTCAGTAGCGTGTATTGATTGAGAGATAATCTCCGCGACCAAAGCTCCCAACCTTTCAATAGTTTTTGTTATGGATTAGGTGGAAATAAGCCGGGCCATCTGATCTTGAGATCCAACAAACTGTAAGCATACTTCATTAGCCAAAACCTTTTCTCAAAGAAAATGAAACTTAATAGCAATATGTTTCATGTGAGAGTGCATAACAGGATTTTTTGAAATATTTATTGCACTAGTGTTATCACAAAGAATGGAAACAGGTCAGAAACATCGCATCTATATCCAGAGTCTCACTCATCCACGTAACTTGAGTACAAATGTAATGGCAAGTAAATGTATTGGCGCTAAGAGAGAGAGAAATAGATTCTTGTTTCTTGCTGTGCCATGCCACTAAACGATCACTAAGAAAGAATGCAACACCACTGGTGCTTTTCCTATCATCCAAAAAACTAGCCCAGTCAGCATCAGTATATGCAATCAATGAAAAATAATTGCTTCTAGGATACCAAAGACTATAATCAAGAGTGCCTTGAATGTATTTAAGGATCCTTTAACAAAGAGTAACATGAGAGTTCTTTAGGTGATGCTGCCTCAAAACGCGGTAATAAGGTAAATTGCTCTCGTGATAATGTCGTCGAGGTATTAAACATACAGTAATCCGCCAACTACTGATCTATAATTCCATCATGGACGGTAATGAGAATCACTCCCAACCCAGCAAGCCTGGCAAACCAACCACCTGGAGTTAACCCGATGGCATCCAACCATCCCAAAATCTTGCCAACTCTGTGCATACCTGACTGAGAAAGAAATATTCCATTCTCACATTGAGAGATTTGAAGACCCAGAAAGAAGTTTAATTCTCCTAACATTGACATTTCAAACTCAGATTCCATTATATGAGAGAATTTTTTACTCAAAGTGACATTATTGCAGCCAAAGATAGTATCATCAATGTAAATTTCAACAACTAAAATATCAGAACCTTCAATTTTAACATAAAGATTACTGTCTACACCTCCTCTAACAAAGCCATTAGAAATTAAGTGATTGTCCAGCCTAGAGTACCAAGCTCTAGGTGCTTGTTTTAGGCCATAGAGAGCCTTTTTTTTTCTTAACTTCAGCTGATGGTTAGATGATTTTGTATACAACCCTTCAAAGCACTACAACATAGACCTCTTCATCCAAATAGCCATTCAAAAAAGCAGTTTTGACATCCATTTGATAAATAGTAATTTTTTTGTCAACAGAATAAGCCAAGAATATTCTAATAGATTTCTAGTCTAGCAACAGGTGCAAAGGTTTCACCAAAATCAATACCTTCTTGTTGAGCATAGCCTTTGCAGACAAATCTTGCTTTATTGTGAATAACATTACCATTTTCATTAACCTTGTTTATGTATATCCATTTGCCTCCAATGACATTTTTGTCATTTGGTCTTGGGACTAACTCCCAAGTCTGATTTTTCTCAATTTGATCAATTTCTTCCTACATAGCATTAAGCCAACATGAGTCTGTGAGAGCTTCATTAAAAATTTTAGGCTCAAACTGAGTAACTAGACAAAAAGAAATTTGTGCCTTTTCATCAAATTCTGCAGCCTTTCTTCTAGTTTGAACTCCTGCATTTTTATCCCCAATAATCTGATCTTTGGGGTGGTATATAGCTAGAGTTTTTGAAGGAGCATTTGATGCAACCTTTTCAGGACTTGGATTTTCATTTTTAGGGCTTGTTGATTCAACAATAGACTTTGTTGTTCCAACTCCTTCAGAAATTATTTCAAATTCAAGTTCTTCTTCCTCATTATTTTGCAAAGATTTTGCATTCAAATGTGGTCTTTCATCAAATTTTACATTAACAACTTCAACAATCTTATTAAGCCTTTTGTTGAGACATTTATAAGCTTTGATGTGAGTTGAGTATCCCAAAAAGATACCCTCATCACTTTTGGATTGAAAACTTCCAAGATTATCATCATCCTTTTTGATAAAACACTTACTTCCAAAAAATTTAAAGTATTTGACAGAAGCAATTTTTCCAAACCACAATTCATAAAGAGTGTGTTTAGATTTCACCCTAAGCTGCACTCTATTCAAAATGTATACAGCTGTATGAACAACTTCTTTCCAATACATATCAGACAACTTAGCTTCATCTAGCATGGTTCTAGCCATTTCTTTTACAGTTCTGTTTTTACGTTCAACTACCCCATTTTGTTGAGGTGTTTTAGTTGCAGCATACTGCCTTTTAATACCATGTTGTTCACAGTAATCAATAAACTCTTGAGAGGTGAACTCACCTCCTTTGTCTGATCGAAGGCATTTGAGTTTCAGATTAGATTCCTTTTCAACCATTTTACAAAAGATTTTGAACCTTTCAAAGGATTTTGATTTGTGCTTAAGAAATGTGACCCAAACCATTCTAGTATAATCATCTACAAAGAGCATAAAGTATTTTTCACCATTAATAGACCCTGTTCTAGTTGGTCCACATAAATCAATATGCACAAGCTGTAAAGGTTTTGAAGAAGAATGTTCTTTTGTCTTGAAGCTGATTTTAGTATGTTTACCACTTAAGCATTCTTTGCACACAGAATTTTTTGGCTTGTTAAGAATTGGTAAACCTCTAACATTCTGATTCTTACTAATTCTAACCATATTTTTAAAGTTTATGTGTCCTAATCTTTTATTCCATAACCAGCTCTCTTCAATTTGGCCCATTAGACACATACCTTGAATATTGTCATTGCAAGATGAGTCAAGGAGATTGTACACATTTCCTTTTGTCCTCCTTCCAGCTGCAATAGCCTTTCCAAGCTTGTTCGTAATCTCACATCCTTGCGAATTAAAAAGAACATGATAACCACTATCATAGATTTGACTAACACTTAGAAGATTGTGCTTGAGACCTTCCACATAGTACACTTTATAGATAGGAGTGTCTTCATTCAAAAGAAGTGAACCTCTACCTTTAATTTGAATACCAGAGTTATCACCAAACTTAACATATCCACCTACATAATCTTCAAGTTTTATAAACTTGTCCTTGTCGCCAATCATATGGTTAGAACATTCACTGTCCAAGACCCATAAGTCCTTTTTCTTGGAATGAAAATTATTTTGAACCAACATAG
>VDFB02338528.1:0-16860 GCA_007258455.2 Sequoia sempervirens | reverse complement strand
CTCATCTAATTTAGAGTTTGTGGTTGTTCCATGTCGAGGATGGCTTTTACTTTTACTAGATCAATTTCTATCCCTCTTTGTTAGATGATAAAGCCAAGAAGTTTCCCTGATGTAACCCCAAAGACACTTTTTTGGATTCAATTGTACCTTATATTTTTCAAGTCTATCGAAGATGGGACCTAAGACTTCTATGTGCTCATTCATTTTCTTTGATTTTTCAAAAATATCATCCACATAATCTTTGATTGTTTTGCGGATCATGTCATGAAAGATGAGGGTCATTGCTCTCAGATAGGTTGCTCCTACATTTTTTAGTCCAAATGGCATCATGTTCCGACAATAGGTTCCCCATGGACAAGTGAATGCAGTTTTATGTTGATCCTCCTTGGCTATCATGATTTGATTATATCCTGAAAAACCATCCATTAGTTATGTTGGTTATTTTTTAGAACCAAAATTAATCTCACCATTCACCTATAAATTTTCCAGAATCCAATGATAAGTAAAGGCAAGGATTGGCCAACAAACAAGTAAGAATTCTTAGGCCCTTACTTCCACACTTCAGTCTCTGTGATACCCAAGAGGGTAATCTTAACAATTTTCACATAATCTTCTTGTGCCATTTTTATCATAAACATTGCAAAACATAGATAATTCTCATATAGAGGCTCAACTAGTAGAACATACCAAAGAAGTTGGCTACTTCTTAATAATAGTTCACATTCAGAGCATGAGAATGGTAAAACCTCATATCATTGTAACCCATTTCAGAGAATGTGATTTAATGAATGGTTTGTTGCTGAATTAATCAACACAATGCAATATGATTACCTCACTTAAACCAGTGCCTTGTTCTTGGAACATAGTCAATACTAATACCCACATAATTTGATAGCAATTTTCACACATGACATTGTTTAAAAGCTTTGAGAATACCGCATTATAGTATTTCAACATTATATCTCAACCATCTCTTCTTACTAGCATCCTAGCACTTGATTTAATATAAACCTATGGCTCCATTTAAGCATTTACATCAATTCTTTGAATTAATAAGAAAAAATAAAACCATACACCCATTGGAAATCAATAGAGACAAATAAGATAACCCTTGATTATATTATTTATAGTTTATAAAACCAATACATACGAGAGAAAATGGTGTCGAACTTGCACTATACTATTCTATTATGCCATTATCACTATCAAAGCTTCATGTACATATTAGTATACTCAAACCCAAGACTTAACACTAAAAAAATTTAGTATACTTTGCAATTTTTTGTGTGTTCAATTCAAGAACAACCAACTGAATCCTTGTAACCAGCCCTTAAATCCCATTTATAGAGATATGGGAGTGACAAGCATCAAGACAAATTACAATTACAATCACATTTCCATTTGATAGTTAATTTCACTTTAATTTTAGAGATTCCCTAGATAGTTACATTTACTCATTACAAAATGGGGGAAAAGTAAAAAGACAAAACATCATGAAGTTCATTGAAGAAGAGTAGCCAACCTTCCAAAAGGCATCATTCATTGTTGTAGTAGTGCCAAAATCCCTTGTCCACGCTGATCAAAGAAGATTCTACATCAACACCCAAGGAAAAAACTTACATATTAACTAGAAAAGGCATATTTTCCATCGAAGCAACAAAGTCCAACACCTCTCCTTCACACCAACCAAAAAAGTTTCCACATCAGCAACAAAAAAAAAAACCATATACTTGTTGAAGAGGATGAGTCCGTTGTAGTGGAAATGGTGCCATAAAAAAAAAAACATAAGCGGGGTGCTACTCTAATTCTTCAGAATCAGAGTATGCCCGGCCGCTCTATGTTCGTGCTAAAACTGGAGAAGCTACTACCCCTCCCTCATTAGAATCCTCATGTGGCACTAGAGTAAGATGGTAATGGCCATACTCTGGGTTAGTATCTCCTTCATCACCTGAAGGGTTATTCAAAACCTCTATAGGAGAGTCGTGCTTCCCCATTTAAGAATCGTAAGCCTCGTGGTACTTGTTCTTTTAATTCCCATAAGACTTAGCTAGTTTCTTACCAGACTCATCCTAGTCACAACCAACAATTCTATTCCTTAGATGGTAATTTCTCCTTATACCACCCTTCTTAGTCTTACCACAAGCATTCCTCCTACCTTTTGGTGTTGCATGAGCTCCTGGAAAGCCAAGTTCATTTGTAGGTGCATCGTATTGGGACTCGAGCAAACTAAGTCTCCTAGACCTTCTGACTAGGTGGGCAAACATACTGGGTTTACTCATTCTCACAGAGAAAATGGCAATAACTATAGAGAAACTTCATAAATTTACAGAACAAACACACTTCCCAACTACGTGTAAATTCTATCAACCCACGTGAATTCTTCAACAAAAACAACCCCTACAAACCCTAGGTAACAAAACCACCAGAGCCTACAATAGTTTTTCTAGGTTAGCTAACAAATATTTAGTCAACACATAAAAATGTGGACACCAACTTACCTGGGAGGAAATAACTTCAATGCCTTTGCAATTTTTTTGCCACAGACACTTTATACCATCTTCATGAACTTAAGCTCAATTTCTTAGCTTCTGATTACAATTGTGAAGAAATATGGCCACCAAATCCCATTTTATCGAGCAATTTGAGCATGTTGACAATTAATGCTTGAGGCAGGCTTGCACAAGTGAGTTGACAATTAGTCACGTAATTTTGAATCTCAGTTGTTGATCATCCATCAAGATGGATTGATAGATAAATAAGATCAAGGTAATTGATTATGAAAAAGATAATTGCATGGGATTGCTACCTTTGTCCAATTAGAAAAGCCCATGTGGATAGACATCCACTTTTTCTACACACTTAATCACCCACTTAGCATTTAAGAAAGCCTATCATGTCCTGTTTTCCAGCTCACCTGTGGGAATTAATCCACTTGCAACTCATATTGATAGGACGACAAGGAGTGGTCATGATTTAATCTCAAACCATCAGCCCATACCCTACCTCAACTCAATATCACCTTCTCGCATGTATCATTATCTGACATAATTGACGGTCGTAATCAAAAGCAATCCTCAAATATTGGACACATTCCAAAAGAAATTAATTCAAATATGACACCATTTATCCTTCATGTCCTCTCAGCTAATTTTATTAATATTCTCCCCTTACTAATGTTCGTTTAGCCCTTCAGATTAATCCACCTGGCAATCATCTGCTCCCTCGTTGAAAAATGAAAGGCATGAGTGGGCCCCTCATGGGATGGTGGGTAGTATTAAGGATTGACCCATGTTACTTGTCATCAACCATCGATCCCTAATAAATAAAGTGTTAATTACCTCCAAAGCTAAGCGAGTCCCTCCATGAAGCAATAGGTGTCAATAGCCCGCTAGCCCATGACATTTCTTTAATACAAAATAAAACTGGACAGGGTGGCGAGGAGTGGAAAAGATGAAGCCACATCACCCAACGGCCACCATCAATTTTATTTAGATACCACATGTTGACCATTAATGCTTGAGGTAGGCTTGCACGAGCGAGTTGAAAATTAGTTGCTTAATTTTGAATCTCAATCGTTGATCATCTATTGAGATGGATCAATAGATAAATAAGATCAAGGTAATTGATTATGAAAAATCTAATTGCATGGGATTGCTACCTCTTTCCAATCAGAAAAGGTCATGTGGATAGACATCCACTCTGTCTACATACTTAATCACCCACTTAATATTTAAGAAATCCTGTCATGTCTTGTTTTCCTGCTTGCCTGTGGGAATTAATCCACTTGCAACTCATATCGATAGGATGATGGGGAGTGGTCATGATTTAATCTCAAACCATCGGTTCATACCCTGCCTCAACTCAATATCACCTTCCCGCGTGTATCATTATCTAACAAAATTGATGGTTGTAATCAAAATCAATCGTCAAATCTTGAACACATGCCAAAATAAATTAATTCAAATATGGAACCATTTAGCCTTCATGTCCTCTCAGCTAAATTTATTAATATTCCCCCCTTACTAATGTCCATTTATCCCTTCAGATTAATCCATGTGGCAATCGCCTACTCCCCCACTGAAAAATGAAAGACACGAGTGGGCCCCTCATAGGATAGCGGGGAGCGGTCAGGATTGACCCATGTTACTTGTCATCAACCGTCGATCCCTGATAATTAAAGTGTTCATTGCCTCCAAAGCTAAGTAGGTCCCTCCATGAAGGAACATGTGTCAATAGCCCACTAGCCTATGATATTTATTTAATACAAAATAAAACTGGATGGGGTGGTGGGGAGTGGACAAGATGAAGCCACATCACCCAACGACCATTGTTGATTTTATTTAGATACCACTTGTTGAACTTTCAATAGTATTGGGCCCGCCAATGCAGAGGAAACATGGCTTGTGCGTGCCAGCTCACTGGAATAATTAAATGGAAAATAAGACAGAGCAGGGGCATGGGAAATGGTTGTGATTCACCCATGATGATCAAATGGTCACCATAAAAGCCAAGATCTGCACACGCCAAATTTGTTAGTCTTAAAAGAGGGGTCCGACTAGGAACATGATAGGTAAGGACATGAGTGCAAGGGTTTAGACTTTAAGCCAATGATAGAAAAATTTAATCCAAACTTAGGATTTGACCAAAACTTAAAAACATTTCAACCCGTGTTAATAAAATAATATTTTCCATATGAGAATAGGTAGTGACCAGGACCACTAGGATCAAGGGGCCAATTTATCAATGAGGCAAAAGGCATAAGTCATGACTTAAATGACTGGGAATAGGTAGTACAAATTCAATCATGATTTAAAAAATTGGCAAGGACACAGGCTTTGGGATTATTTAGGAAGGGTTTCTAGCAACATAAAACCCTAAAAACAATGACGGTAATAAAAACTCTAAGCCCCAAGACAAGGGATTAATCCAAATTTTGCAGAATTTTGAAACAAAACATGAAGCATTTTTAGGAGTTCCATTAGTGGCTCCTATTGGGGACATCTATTCCTCTAGAATAGATTGATATCTCATAATATTAGGTTGAAGCATACCAAACACAAAGAACCAAAACCAAGACCTACTCGGATAGGGCAGAAGAATCAAACTAGAACACACCATATTTACATAATTTACACGACTGCACAAAAAGATCCACTTCCCATTTTATTAGAAGCCTCTTCTGATATGCAAGCTTTCAACTTGCAAATGCAACTTCATCAAGCTTCAACTTCACTTGGTGGCCCCGAGCCCCCAAAACTTAGGACGGGTATTTTCCCCTATCAAAAACCTTGTTTTCTACTGTCTGTATTAGGCCAAGACTAAAAATTTTTCCATGAACTGTCCACCAACTAATCTTGCTATGGTTACTACAATCGATCATACTTGACATGTGTCCAAATTTTCCATTATCATCATGAATCTTCCTTGACTAAAAATTGCAATCAGACAATACTTGAAACCCATACTCTCTGTAATATATGACCCCAACCTCCTCATTAGCATGCCCCAATAAAGGCTTATCCAATTGAATTGCGAAAGTGAAACATTCATAGTCCACTTGATCATTTAGGTCATATGAGTTGACACCAACTTCAGTTTGCATGTCGAACAAAAAACCTTCATAAACACTTGGCTTAAGATCTTTACCCAAGAGCATATACCCTGAATTCCTAGAGTCACATTACAATTCCCCCTCTAATGAGTCAAAATGCATAGGAGACTCATATAGAACCTTAAAATCATCCCCTGGCTTTTGTCCCATGCCAGGAAAATGCTTCTCTTGTGTGCTAAATAAGAAGTGTTCATACATATGCATATATTCAAGCTGATGTATACATTCACCTAAGCACTCCATACTAGACATTGTCACATGCTCCAATAACACATAAACATGATTTGTTAGAATTCATAATAACCTGACCCATATTCAACTTAGGGTCATCATTACAAACCCTATTGTCAATCATATCCCATGCATAAAAAAAAACTTCCAATTCAGGCTTAGTAACATATTTTGACTTACTCCTCAAATTATCATCCAACTCAATGCAAAATGTTTCAAAGGATGGCTCAAATAACTTAGAATTAATAGAATCAGCAACAAGGCACTCTTGTGCACCATCAATTGATAGTTGTACTGACTCTAATGTGAAAGGTTTATTACAATCTGAAGGCTTCTCATTATAATTTGAACAAGCTTCCTCATCCTTTTCTTCCTTAATATATTCCTTATTGAAAACAATCATGTCCATTTCTACTATAAAACCAACAAATTCCATCTCTGCTTCATATAAGCAATCAGGGACAACTACGACATGATCCTACTGGTTAGTACCACAATTTTCATCATTCTTAGCACTATACTCAGGCTCAAGATACTGAACATGCACATTCTTATCTTCAAATTCATCATCATTCACAATGCTAGCACACTCAAGTTCTGATATAACTGGATTGCATACCAGGTATCCCTCACATATAATTTGTTCATTCACTAGTAAGGGAAATATTTTCTGAGCATCAATATTATTGCATCCTTTATGCAAAGAAAATGCCTATAAATCATCCTCATAAAAAAATCATTTCCTTCAAAAAATAATCAGAGACCTCACTTCCCTTATGATAATTATCACAAGACAATTCATTACCATATGCATTGAGCTTAGAGGGTTCAAAATGAATACTCGAACCCTCATTTTCAATGCCTTGACCATTGATTTGTGGTGAGACAACAATAATGCTTGTAAATGTATCTTCTTACTTATGATTATCTACAATATGATGGCCACTATTGACACCTTGACACACTATATTTTGTGCATAATCATACTTGGCTTCCTCAACAATTCTTATCCAATCAAGCATTTGATCAAAAACCTTGTGGCTTCAATTCTTGTGGCAAGGTACTCAATCTTGGCTCATAAATTTCACTGAATAGGTCAATGCATACTGAGTCTTCAGGTCTCAAATTCTTGGGTATTTCTAATAAGATATCCAAAAAACTTGCTAATGATTCATATGGCGATTCTCTCTCATGTCTTTTCATGCTAGATAGTCTTTGAACAAAAAAACATTTTATCAGCATTACTTAAGCTTTTTTGATGTTCAATTTGTAATTCACCATTAGTTTCACTAGGTGATGGTGGAAAATTAAAAACAATAGAAACATCCTTATCATGACATTTAATGCTATTATTTGTTCCATTTGTTTGAAATGTGCTAAAGTAGCTGACACTGGCAGCCATATTCCCCTTCATTATTGAGTATTTAAAATTGTTTTCAATGTCCACAGTGATCTGATATGCATGATGAAATGTTAAGGGCTCCTTATCTCTCAAAAAATAACCCATTTATTCATCAAATGCACCCAAATACACAACCAAACATTCTGCATCACTTGGTCTCATAATTTCAGGAATATCCCCAATTGCCTTTGCAAATATGAGATTGAAAGTTGGGACCAACTCCTCTTCATCCTTTTGTATTTCCATAAATTTTTTCCTTACTAAACTTAGATTAATCCTTTCACCAAATTGTTCTATAAATGCTACCATGAACTTGTTCCATGAAGAGATAGAGCATATTGGAAAATATGAAAACCAGTCTCTAGCATCTTCCTTTAAAGATTGAACAAAGAATTTCATGACAACATCTTCATAATTTATTTCATAATATCCCATCAGATCCATAAATATATGCAAATGTCTATAAGTTGATTCAAAACCTTTCCCTGTGAATCTTGGAAAATGTTCCCTAACATCATTAGGAACAAGGTTTGGGAAACCCAAAATACTAAAATTCAATGGCCTATATCTCCCACTAGAGAAATTTCTTTGATGGCATGACAAAGGTTGCATGCCTTGCATGTTCTTACCTGACATTTGACAGGGAAATATAGGGGAATGATACATTTTCTTGTACCCCTTTACCAACCTCAAATATTAACCTCACAGTTGATCATTCACTTCCTTACTCCTTGATTTAATCATGACTTCAAAATGCATGACTCAATTACATCTATGCCTTAGATCTTCTAATGGGAAGATTTTAAAGATAAGCATACTTCTTCACCATAATACAAAAACTTCAAATTATACCTTAGAAGTATATAGAATTACCACTACCATTCCCTTTATTTGTGCTCAATTCACTCAATAGGGAATCAATATTTTTCCAAATCACTCAACATGGTTTTCACACAAATTTATGTTATATGAAAACCAAAACAGGGGAAATACCTGGATATGTTGCAGTTTCCTTTGAATTATGCTTGTGACTGGAAAAATTTGTAGATCTAAAGCTATCATTAGATTCTTTGCATAGAGTCGCCACCTCCTTTTTCAGAGGAATAAAAATTCAATAATATGAAGTTTCTTTCACAAGTTGATTTCAATTTGAGCTTCCTTGATCACCAGAGTCAGATGGGAATCCTTTATATCTTCTACACCACAACCCTTTCCAAGTTTTGAGTATTCAAAATCTGAACCAGATGTTCAAATTTGGTAAATTTTTTTACTCTCAAGATAATATTGGATTCCTTTGAAATTTTCTCTCTAGCTTTCCATTAGGGTATTTTATTGTGTGAGCTCAGATCTACCTTATCTTTTCTCAACAAATTTTCATTCTACTTCAAAAATATTCTAAAATAATACATACTGGTGCAGAGATCTTGAAGTCTCCACCCACATCTAGTGAGAAATTATAAAATACTTATGGAATTATAGCAGATCTTGATAATATTTGAAAGTTTCAAGGGAAACACAACAAATTCTTGCAACATTTATAAGAATTAACTCATTGATACAAAGCTGGGCTTGAAAAATAAATTCTCTAGCAAATATTTGACTCTTTAATGGGATAGTCTACAACCCAATTTCTAAGTGCATTCCCTAGAAGAGTCACCAATATGTTGGTTATTTTCTTAGAACCAAAATTAGTCTCACCATTCACCTATGAATCTTCCAAAATTGAATGATAAGTAAAGGAAAGGATTGACAAACAAGTAAGAATTCTTAGGCCTTTCTACACCTTGGGCTTTGTGAAACCCAAGAGGGTAATCCTAACAATGTTCACATGATCTTCTTGTGTTTTTTTTTATCATAAACACTGCAACACATAGATAATTATCATATAGAGGCTCAACGAGTAGAACATACCAAAGAAGTTGGCCGCTTCTTAATAATAGTTCACATTCAGAGCATGAGAATGGTAAAACCTCATATCATTGTAACCCATTTTAGAGAATTTGATTTAATGAATAGTTTGTTGCTAAATTAATCAACACAATGCAATACGATTACCTCACTTAAACTAGTGCCTTGTCCTTGGATTGGAGTCAGTATTAATACCCATATAATTTGACAACAATTTTTACACATGCCATTGTTTAAAAGCTTTGAGAATACTGCATTACAATATTTCAACATTATATCTCAACCATCACTTCTTACTAGCATCCTAGAACTTGATTTAATATAAACCTATGGCTCCATTCAAGCATTTACATCAATTCTTTGAATTAATAAGCAAAAATAAAACCATACACCCATTGGAAATCAATAGAGACAAATAAGATAACCCTTGATTAAATTATTTATAGTTTATAAAACTAGTACATAGAGAAAATGGTGTCGAACTTGCACTATACTATTCTATAATGCTAGTATCACTATCGTAGCTTCATGTACATATTTGCAGACTCGAGCCTAAGACTTAACACTAAAAATTTTAGTATCCTTTACAATTTTTTGTGTGTTCAATTCCAAAACAACCAACTGACTCCTTGTAACCGGCCGTTAAATCCCATTTATAGAGATATGGGAGCAACAATCATTAGGCTGAATTACAATTACAATCACATTTGCATTTGATAGTTAGTTTCACTTTAATTTCAGATATTCCCTAGGTAGTTACATTTACTCATTGCAAAAAAAAAGAGAAAAGTAAAAGGACAAAACATCATGAAGTTCATTGAAGAAGACCAACCAACCTTCTAAAATGCATCATTCATTGTTGCAGTAGTGCCAAAATCCCTTGTCCACATTGATGAAAGAAGATTCTCCATCAACACCCAAGGCAAAAACTTACATATTAATCGGAAAAGGCATATTTTCCATCAAAGCAATGGATTCCAATGCCTCTCCTTCACACCAGCCAAAAAAATTTCCATGTCAACAACAAAGACAAAAAACCATATACTTGTTGAAGAGGATGAGTCTGCTATAGTAGCAATGGTGTCATCGAAAAAAAATAGAAGCGGGGTGTTAATCTAATTCTTTAGAATCAGAGTATGCATGCCTGCTTCATGTTCATGCTGAAACTAGAGAAGCTACTATCCCTCCCTCATTAGAATCCTCATGTGGCACCAAAGTAAGAAGGCAACAACCATACTTTGGATTAGTATCTCCATCACCCAAAGGGCTATCCGAAACCTCTATAGGAGAGTTGCACCTCCCCATATAAGAATCATAAGCCTTGTGGTACTTGTTCTTTTTCTTCCCACAAGACTTAGCTAGTTTCTTACCAGACTCATCTTGGTCACGACCAACAATTCTATTCCTTGGGTGGTAATTGCTCCTTACACCACCCTTCTTAGTCTTACCATAGAAATTCCTCCTGCCTTTTTGCGTTGCATGAGCTCCTGGCAAGCCAAGTTCATTTGTAGGTGCATCATCCTAGGACTTAAGCAAAATACATTTCCTAGACCTTTTGATTGGGTGGGTAGACACACTGGGTTTACCCATTCTCATAGAAAAATGGCAACAACTATAGAGAAACTTCACAAATTTGCAAGACAAAAACACTTACCAACTACATGCAAATTCTATCAACCACATGAATTCTTCAACAAAAAAAACCCTTGCAAACCCCAGGTAACAAAACCTACAGAGCCAACAATATTTTTTCCAGACTAGCCAACATATATTCAGTCAACACATAAAAATGTGGACACCAACTTACTTGGGAAGAAATAACTTCAATGCCTTTGCAATTTTTTTGCCACAGACACTTTACGCCATCTTCTTCACGAACTTAGGTTCAATTTATCAACTTATGATTGCAATTGTGAAGAAAATATGACCACCAACTCCCATTTTATCAAGTAATTTGAGCATGTCGACCATTAATGCTCGAGGAAAGCTTGTGTGAGTGAGTTGACAATCAATCACTTAATTTTGAATCTCAGTCGTTGATCATCCGTCGAGATGGATCGATAGATAAATAAGATCAAGGTAATTGATTATGAAAAAGCTAATTGCATGCACTTGTTGCCTTTTTCCAATCAGAAAAGCCCATGTGGATAGACATCTACTCTATCCACTTGCAACTCATATCGACAAGACGAGGCAGAGTGGTCATGACTTAATCTCAAACCATTGGCCCGTACCTCACCTCAACTCAATATCACCTTCTTGCGTGTACCATTATCTGACAGAATTGACGGTCGTAATCAAAAGTAATCCTCAAATCTTGAAGACGTGCCAAAAGAAATTAATTCAAATATGGCACCATTTAGCCTTCATGTCCTCTTGGGTAAATTTATTAATATTCCCCCCTTACTAATGTACATTCAACCCTTTAGATTAATCCACGTGGAAATCATCCACTCCCACATTGAAAAATGAAAGACACGAGTGGGCCCCTCATAGGATGGTGAGGAGCAATTAAGATTGACCCACGTTACTATTTATGAACCATCGACCCATGTTAAATAAAGTGTTCATTTCCTTCAAAGCTAAGTGGATCCCTCCATGAAGCAACATGTGTCAATAGCCTACTAGCCCATGACATTTATTTAATACAAAATAAAACCAGATGGGGTGGCGGGGAGTGGACAAGATGAAGCCACATCACCCAACAATCACCATCGATTTTATTTAGATATTGCTCACAGATCTTTCAAAAGTACTAGGCCCACTAATGTAGAAGACACATGGCTTGCACTCGCTAGTCCACTGGAATAATTAAATGGAAAATAAGACAAAGTGGGGGCACAAGGAATGGTTGTGATTCACCCATGATGATCAAACTGTCACCATAAAAGCCAAGATCTTCACATGCCAATTTTTTTAGTCTTAAAAGAGGGGCTCGACTAGGCACACGATGGGTAAGGACATGAGTGCAATGGTTTATACTTTAATCCAATGATGGAAAAATTTAATCCAAACTTAGGATCTAACCAAAACTTAGGCACATTTCAACTCGTGTCAATAAAATAATTATTTCCATATGACAATGGGCAGTGACTAGAACCACTAGGATCAAGGGGCCGGTTTATCAATGAGGAAAAAGGCATAAGTCATCACTTAAATGACTGAGAAGCGGCAGTAAGAAGTCAATGGTGAATTAGAACATTGGAAAGGACATAGGCTTAGGGATTATTTAGAAAGGGTTTCTAGCAACATAAAACCCTAAAAAAAGTGACGGTAATCAAAACTCTAAGCCCCAAGACAAGGGATTAATCCAAATTTTGTAGAATTTTGAAATGGAACATGAAGCATTTTTAGGAGTTCCATCAAGTGACAACATTTCTTGCCCAATTTTTACGTCCATGATGAGGTCAATGGTAGGAAGAGGGAAATCATCCTTCAAGCATGCCTTGTTTAAGTCTCTAAAATCCATGCATATTCTGATGCCCCAGTGGGTTTGGAGACTTTACCAGTTTGGAAACTCACTCAAGATAATCTATCAGTCGGATGAATCCAACGTCAAGGAGCTTTTGTAACTCCTGCTTCACCAAGAGTGCTATCTAAGGGTGAATCTTATGTAACTTCTACTTCACTAGTTTGGCTTTAGGATAAATTACTAAATGATGCACAACCACTTTTGGATCCAGCCCTGGAATATCAGTGTATGACCATGCAAAGTTAGCCCTTTGCTCTTTCAGGAATACTGCTAGGTTTTTCTATTCTTCATCCAATAGGGATTCAACATAGAAAGTGATCTTGGGTGCTTCTATTCCCACATTGACTAGAGTGGTTGTTTCTACTAGAACTGTTGACTTCTTTGGATGCATGGAACTAAGGGGCAGATTGAATCCCTCATCCTTGGGTGCCTTAGAGAGGTTTTCACCTTCAAATGCATCCTTTCTTTTTACTATTTTAGGAACAGAGAGTGCCACAATGTGGTTTTCACTTAAAGATTTGCATGTTAATTGTATTTCATCAATTTTGCGAATGAAGGATTCAATTGTCTCCCCACAGTACGCCCCTGTGTCTATCTCTATATAAAATCCTGCTGTGTGATTTTCCCATGGTAAGTTGTCATGGAGTCCCATGAATTTCGAGATCGCTTCATCATTTTTGAATAAATATAGAATTGGTGTTCCTCATTGGTCCAAGTCAATGAGTTGTGGGAATATTAGGTGAATTTCAGTGTGTTGATGACTTGGGATAAAGGATGTTGTAGATATCATGAAGAGGGAGTTATTCTCAAATAGGTCAACAACATCAAGGGGGAAGTCATCTAAGGTTGTATCACACAATGTGGGTAATCAAGAGGAAGCCTCAACTCATTTAGTGGAAGTACCTTTTCCAATAAGGGTGACCTTGCTAGTAGTACAACCTAGGCCAAGATTCTATAGGCATTTCGAGGAACGATGGGTTCTAGCAAACCATTATCATTATGTCCTAGCTTCTCATTCTTGTTCTATCTATAAGAGAGGGACCTCACTGCAAAAGTGACCCCAAGTCATAGGATCAAGATGCTAGAGGATGCCCCTAACTTACCCTCATCTAAGCATAATGTGGAATGCGAAAAAGAGTAACGAGGACCATGAGACCTCTCATTACTTTGTAGACCCTAAAACACAAGAAGAGGCTAGGTGAGTTGGCTTTTAGGTCTAACATTGTGCTCAATCTCTAAAAAAGTACAATCTATGGTGTCAGATGGCGACCAGCATCTCAAAAGTGTGTTGGTTCGTACGGCCAGACAACAATGAAGACGAGGTCAAACCAATAAAACTAGCTAACAACCCAGCTGATTAACTAAAGGGACAAAATGATGTGATTAAATAAATGAAATACTCTCTAATATTATAAAGCAAATATATGCAAGAGTGAAGAGAATAAGGAGAATCTCACCAAGGAATTCGTTCGCCAACTAATCCTTTAAGAAGCATGTACTCCTACACACAGAAAGAGAGGAGAATGTTGGGTGGTTGTATAGGGGCCTGCCTCAGTCAGACCCCCATTTAGGTGTTTCCACCTCCACAGACAACCAAGGAAATGAGATAAAGGAAATAATGTAGTAAAGAGAAAAGAAGCACTACAAAACAGTGTTATGCTACTCAACCAAGTGATAGAGGAGAGGAGAGGGAAGCTTACCACTCCACTCAAGAGCAGCACTCAAGGCTGCTTGGTACTCATGTTGCCTTTGAGACGAGAGAGTTTGGTCAAGATGTTCCAAAGAAAGAAGTTGCATTCAAGGTTAACAAAAATATTGAAGATGAGGCTCCTGTTCAAAATGAAGATCTTGATGATGTTGAAGCTAAATTTGTAAGATGAATAAAGAAAGGTACTAACAAATACAAAGGTAAGTTACCTTTTAAATGTTTCAATTGTGGAAGAATAGGTCATTTTGCATCTAAATGTCCTTATAAAGAATTAGATGAAAAAAATAAAAGAGATGAGGTCAAGAAGGGTCTCTATTCCAAAGAGAGCAGTGGTTCCTCTAAAGATGAGGAGAATGATTTGAATGATGAAACTCTCTTTATGTCTTTCAATACTACTGATATAAACTATAATGTTGAGATATGTAAGGATTCAAGCTCCTTAAGTGATGAAGACATATTTTCCTTTGATCTGGATCTGGAATCTATAGAACCTAAAGGATGGAATTTCAATTCAAATGAATGGGGGATTGATTTTGAAGAAAAAATCTTGCCTGCATCGGAAGACCTAAATGAAGCAAGAAGTCTAAATGAAAAATATGAAAGCTTGCTTACATAATGAAAAGAATAATCTAAAAATTTGAGAATTCAAGTAAAAGAAGGCAAAAGATATGAAATCAAGCTAAAAGAGGTAGAAGGTGTGACTTTGATTATAAAGGTTGAAGAATTAAGAAGACTGAAGATTGCTTGAATATCAAACTCAAAGACAAAATTGTTGAATGTTTAAAGGTTAAAGAAGAAAATAACACTCTAAGGAATGCCTTAAAAAGAGAAAAGGAACAAATTGACAAAGGAGAGAAGTCTGGTCCAGACAATTGAAAATCAAATGAAAAGACTCCAACAAAATAAGAGAGAGTTTTCCTTGAACATTCTAAGGAGAATTCCTTCGGAGATTCAAAGAATATTCAAAATGGAAAGAAAGAAGGACCCAATTCTGACCAAAAGCATAAAAGTTTTAGAAGTCCTCCATCAACAAAACAACATGTTCCTAATAGGTTAAATCAATCCTTTCAAGGTTACTAATTTTTTGCAATATTTTTGGGCATAAGACTATTGACTACATAGTTAGAAAGAGAAGGAATAATAATATAGGAAGACTTGGTCTTTCTTACCTCAAATAAATAGTACTATGTTATTTCATGGTTATTGCGTTTCTTGCAACAACTATGGTCACAAGGCTGATTAGTGCAGATCTAAGGTGAAGAAGAACAACTCTGTTCCAATGCACAATGTTGTGTGCTAAAAGTGAAATAATATGGGACATATGTAAAACTATTGTAGAAATGGTCTTGTGAAGCCATTTTCCCAATATCAAAAAAAGGATGAATCCCTTAATCAATAAAAAGGGGGAAATGAAAAGATCCAAAATGAAGACCATGAGAAGAAGGATGATTTTTCTCTTGTGCACTCTACACAAGATTCCAGGATAAACTGAGATAAAGTATTATCTCAGGGGGAGATGTCACTTGCAAAACCTTTTTTCCCCCTGAAAAGAAAAAGGTGCTAAAGACTTCAACATGAAGGATGATTTGAATCATATCAGTCTGTGTGCAGATCTACTGTGCATAAATGGACTTTGTTTGATGGAAGTTGGTAATGTGTGAAGGTTGGTACACTTATTCTAATTGATGTTATTCCAATTTGGTGTAGCACACTTAAAGATGAAGTCTCAGAAAAGTAAGTTTCAGAAGGAATATATCTAGGAGCTCTTTTAAAAGAAAGGCTCAATATTCTCTTCTTTAATTATCGTCTTCGTGTTTTTCTTACTAATGATATTATTTTAAAGAGATATGAAATTAGAAAAGACAAATATTTAATCCATTTTAAGTTCATGATTAATGTTAATATCAATTTATCAACCCTCTAAGTAATATAATTTTATTTTATATTCAATATAAAAGACATGTTAGAATAGGAAGATAAATTTTAATGATTCAAAGGGAAATCTTTATTCAATAAAAAATATTTTAAAAAAAAATACTTTACATTGTGAACAAACTCTCTAACTAATAATATTGTGACATTATTTTCTTAAAATTCTTTCATTAAGAGGACTTGCAACATAATAGAATATGATACATGAACTTATTCTATGTAATCATTAGAAATAAAATAGATCCACATGACACCACAATAATCACACTACAAATATATTTTTTGTGAATTTTCATCTCTATTGAGATATCTATCACTCATTTATATAAAAACCAAACAATAAAGCCAATAATAATAGAGCATTATTTTCAAAAAAGGTTTTCATTCAAGAGAATTACAAAGAAAATAAAAGAAACATGACAAATGAATTTAATACAAATAATAATTAGAAACAAAAACAATTCAAATAACTTCACAATAATTACAATAGAAACATGGTTTTTTGTGATTTTTCATCTCTATTGAGACATTCATCACTTATATATAAGTACTTTAAACAACAAAGTCAATTACAAAAGAACAACATAGATTATTTT
>VDFB02338527.1:0-77186 GCA_007258455.2 Sequoia sempervirens | reverse complement strand
AATGGCATATTCCTAGGAATATTCCTCCCAACAACCCCTCATTCAATTCCTCTCCAAAAGCCTCTTATATACCCATAAATACCTCTTACAAAGGCATTTAATCCCTCATACATGCCATCTTGTCTCTTACAAGGGAATTAATATCTATTACATTCTCAACAATATTCTCTTACTCTGTCAACCATATTCATTTAATCCTCTTACATCCCCTTTACTCTACAAATTCTCCAAAATGTGTTCCATCCTCATCCAATGGAATTGTGATAAGTGTCACAATTCCATTGGCTCCCTTTTTATCCCACATTCATTGATTTCTCTCATTCTTCAACCCTTCACTCCTATAAGTAGAAGCCTCTTCTACTTGAAATGGATCCACAATCTCATGCAAAGTTATTATGCTTATTTCATCCACGAATCATCCAATTGTTATCACTATCTTTGAGGGAAATTGACATTTATCACATCTATTTTCATATCATGTCTACTTGCATCTTCATCATTTTAGCTTGAATTCATCAACACTTTGGAGAGATTTCATCACATTACATCAACAATCTTGGAGCTTATCAATTTGGGATTGGGAAAGGGCCACTTTCCACATCAAAGTGACACCAATCCCCCTATGGGATGAGGTTTAGGTAGCTTAGATTACGATTTCATGCTTGATTTTATGTTTACTTCATGTTTTGATTTTTGTTTTCATCTTCTTTGCATGCTTGAGAATTTCATAGGGAATGATATTTGTGCTTATTTGAATGACTAATGCTCTTGTTTTTGTCTATGTTTAGCTAGGTGCATATCATCATTCACAGTAAATGCTATTTGATTGCTTGGAGCTAGCTAGAGAACTAGACCTTGAGTAAGTTGGAATTCTTCTTCTTTCTTTTTCATTTCGCTATTAGAGATAGAAAAAATAAGAGAGGTTATTGAAGAGGGTCCCAACACGATACTATAGTCTCAAACAAAGAGTCTATAAGCATCACGATTTTTTAGTAATAGCCCATCAAAGATGTTAGGAAAAGGTGTGTTGTACACCTTGCATTATGTATTTAATGTAATTATTCTTGGGGCCACTTAATGTTGCATGTAACATTGAGACATAAGTTAAGTTGTAAAAATGTAATTATTTAATATTGAGGAAAATAATAAATAAAACACTCAATATTAAATAAGGGGACATGGTTTGTAATCTCATAGTTTTAGTCACATGGTTTTGTGTAATACCACTTAATGGTTTTGTGAGAGTTTGCTTCTATAAAATCAACCACAAAGGTAGTTATTGTAAGATACAATTTTGTATGATTAGCTCTAGTTAACATTTATGAGGGTTTGAAGCATGGCACATGATGTGTGGTTGCATGCTTGTTCGCATGGATTGCTTGGAGAGAGCTTGTTGCTTCAATGGTGTTCATGGAGACTCAAAAGATGTATTGTAATCTTTATTGATGAATAATACATGAGAGATAGATGTTTTTGGAGGCTATGTTTTTTTCCCTCTTGAGGGTTTTTCCAGCGTATATCTTGTATCATATTTTCATGGGTATGTTGTCTATTTTCTTGCATGTGGATTTTGAATATTTAAATGCATATATTTCTTTATGGGTTATGTGGAAATTGTCTTTAATTGACTACAAGTTTCCAACAAGTGGTATCAGAGCTTTGGTTATGGTTGTATAACCCTTGGTTGAGAAAAATATTGTTTAAGTTTGAATCTATGCATTGCATGTGAGAATTAGAGACATGCAAGATATGAGGCTTTGGAGGTTGTTTATTACAAATTTGAGGGTTTTGGGTTTGTTGATTTGATGGGTTGTTTATAGATTTAGGGTGAGAAATTTTGGGTGAAATAGGTTTCTTGGTTTTGCATTCAAGTGGGGGTTTTGTGGGGGAAAACTTACAGATGATCCCTTGACCCAAAATAAACCTCATGGTTGGATCCTGGTTGACTAAGAGATGAAAATTGATATATAATTTGACCTATTTCTGTTATTGTAAAAAAAATGCAAAATTGTTTTTACCCATACCTCTGTTCATACAGATGGAAAATATTTTATTAAAAAAAAAAATGAATTAAAATATTCATCCATCGTCATTAATTCTTCCTTGCAAAATGAATAAAATAAAAAATTAAATCGACTTGAAAACCCTTTTTGAAAAAAGTTATAATAAAAAAATATCTGGGAGGTTGGGTATGCAGACCTGTACCCATCCCAGTCACATCGCCTGCAAGCATAGTACTTTATGCGCTAGGGTTTCTTTCACCACAAGTTTTATGCATGGCCTTTGTTCTTTTCAAAAATTTAAAGTTTGACCTTAAAAGTGGTGAATAAAGGTCTTTTTTAAAAGAGAAAAGAGAATCCTTAATTAAAAATTAAACCCCTCTCATTTTTCCCATGGTTAAAGTTTTGAGTTTTAAATATTTAAAAAAGGTGGGAGACTTTAATATTCCTTTATTTTTAATATTTGCAAGAAAAATAAAATGGGTTTTATTTTTGAGTGGGGACCATCAGAAAATGTCCTTGTATAGTGAAATTGTGCTTTTACTTTCGAGTGGCATAACTTTCGCCTAGTTGTCCATTTTTCAATTTCTTGGACTTGTTGGAAAGCTGACTCAGAGCTCTACACTGTGGCATCAATTTTTTTTCCAAAATTTGGAGTTTTAACAATTTTTTGCTTGGTCAAAGATAGGTGTTTATTTTGGGTTTCGAGAGGGCATATCAAGTGCATACGAAATCGGATTTTAGAATTTGAATAGTTGACGAAAAACTTGTTCATAGCTCTATACAGTGGATCAAGTTTGGAGATATTTTGGCTTGGTTTATTTGCTATTTTCTTTACCTGAGTTTATGAATTTCTTTGACTATGGTGATATTGTGAGTTTATGGATTATCGAATCTTGAAGGTTTGATGTTGGATTCATTGTATGCTTAGTTATACATCTCATATTACTCTATGTTTGACATGGTTATCAGTATATGGTTGGATTTATATGCTTCATTGATGTATTTGCAAGTTATGCAATGTTGTAAGCGGTCTATACTTACATGTTGCATTTATGACTTGGACATGGATTGTCTTTGCTCATTGATATTTCAATGTTGATGCATGTACAATTTTGGTGGCTTGGTTTAGTCACTTGGTTTGTTGGTTTTGTTGTCATGTTGAGGAGGTGAGATGGTATTACTAGGTACAACCATGATATGAGACCTATGTAGTTGACTATGATTATGCAAATATGTGGATACGATTGAGTTGATTTGTTTTTACATTTGGTGGTGATCATGGTGTCATGGATGTTTCTTGTGCTTTAAAGACTTTGGCATGTCATGATGGTTTATATAGGTGCATTTTTTGTGGTGTTGGATTGGTTCTTGATTATGGTTGTGGCGGTGTGTCTTCATGCTATGAGGATTATGGTTTTACTTTTCCTTTTGGGAGCTCTTGTTATATTTGAGTTCTTTAATTGTGTGAGGGCCTTTGGTTGATCTTCGTGAGGAGATTGTTATCATGATGTCATCGATAGCTTGATTACACTTTTCAGTGGGAGATTTTAATAGTAATGGTTTGGCGGTGATGGATATATTTATGATGGTTTGGTGGTTGTAGGTATCTTCTTGACTTGGAGATTTTGGTTCTACTTTTTATGTTATTGACATTTCAGTTGTGTGTCTAGACCTGGATGATCTTCATGGAGTGGATGGTTTTCATAATGTCATGTGTGACTTAGTATTATAGTTTAATGGGAGTTGTTGGCAGTGACATGGATGCATCATTGGTAAGGTTATCTTCATGTGATTGGGGCTATGGTTTTTTCTTGGTTTAGAGTGGTTACTATTATGTCATGGTTTACTCCTAATATGCATTTAGAGTTTGGCATGATACTTGTTCTCTTGAGATCAGGATGTATATATGTTATGGTGCATGTGATCTTCTAGAAGGAGATGTTTAGATCATGATGTCATGGTTATGTTCCTAATTCACAATTGGATATATGACATTGATCTTGTGTGGTTCTCTTGGTATCAGGTATATTAAAATTTTCTTGATTACTTCATGATGGTGCTATATTGTATTTGGAGTTTGGCATGGATTGGTTGGTTATAGGTACTCATGGATAGTTGGAGACATAGGTGAGGCTTGAGTTCTCTCATGATTAGAGATATGTGTTGAGATGGTTACTCTTGATGAGACTTCAACAAGGAGTTTGAAGATCCTACACCTTGGTTGGACGTGAGTTCAACATGGACCTATGAGGAGAGTATTCTTGGATGAGTTGTGATGACTTAGATGTCTTGTAGGAGCATTCTTATTCCTCACTCTTTGTCTACTTGATAGTTTCACTTGAGAGGTATTTTCCATTCTTACTTTCAGGTGCTTTGTGTTTTATGCTTTATCTTCTCATCCATAAGGATCTTGAGCTATGGATATATGGTTTTGGAGGGTTCATTTGACAAATATTGGCATGTTTATCTCCTTATGCATTTTGATTACATTCATTGATGTTGAGTTTAGGAGATGTATTGGGCTTATTTCCTTCATTAGGGAATGGATTTAGTTTGATCTTCTTTAGTTATGAGAGGCTTACATCCATGTTGATTACATGATACATATGTAATGTTTGATTTTGGAGATTGAGCGGTTGGGTGTTGTTATGGATTTTCTTTTGGGGTGTTGTGGAGGAGATCATACTCAACACAATTGGCTTTTAGAGGTGTATGTAGAAGATTTTTCTTATAGGTTATTGATATACAAGTTTGGATATCATTGTGGATGATTCCTTGGTACTACATGATGTTGTTTTCACTTTCTATATGATTTTATTTGTAGAATTGGTATGCTTTGATATTTTTTAGATTTGTATTACCCATGCAATGGGAGATCTTGGATGTTTATGTCATTCTTTGATAAGTTTTGCACATGGAGTTTATGATTGCAGTTTAAGGGTGTATATGTTTATGGCATGAGTTTACTATGTTTTGTACACCTTAGAGGTATGGACAGTTGGATGTATTGGCACTTGTTGTGATTATTATTTCAGATTTAGGTTTGTGTATCTTGACAGTTACTGGTGCATATTGATACCTTGGGATTGAGTGTTTTATGTTTGGGATATCAGTTGAGTAGGACTTATGATTCGTTGTCATAGATTGTGTGGCTTCTCTATTGGATGGCTTCTTATATTTGTGCATTGGAATGATAGAGGATGAGAGAATTCATGCTTGGGATGGTGGTCACTTTGATTCTTGTTGCAGGTATCTTAATGGAGCACATGGAGCACTTTGATTCCATGATTGTATATGTGGCTATATAGATTGTTCATTTGATTCATGTTTTGAGGTTACTTGTTCCCCTTATGCAATGTATGCAAAAATTGGGAGAATGCTAGGAAAAGGTGTGTTGTACACCTTGCATTATGTATTTAATGTAATTATTCTTGGGGCCACTTAATGTTGCATGTAACATTGGGACATAAGTTAAGTTCTAAAAATATAGTTATTTAATATTGGGGAAAATAATAAATAAAGCACCCAATATTAAATAACGGGACATGGTTTGTAATCTCATAGTTTTAGTCACATGGTTTTGTGTAATACCACTTAGTGGTTTTGTGGGATCTTGCTTCTATAAAAGCAACCAAAAAGGTAGTTATTATAAGATGCAATTTTTCATGATTAACTCTAGTTAAAATTTATGAGGGTTTGAAGCATGACACGGGATGTGTGGTTGCATGCTTGTTCACATGGATTGCTTGGAGAGATTTTTTTTATTTAATGGTGTTCATGGAGACTTAGAAGATGTATTGTAATCTTTATTGCTAAATAATACATGAAAAATGGATGGTTTTGGAGGTTGGGTTTTTTCCCTCTTGAGGGTTTTCCTAGGGTATATCTTGTGTCATATTTTCATGGGTATGTTTTCTATTCTCTTGCATGTGTATTCTAAATAATTAGATGCATAGATTTCTTTATGCGTTATGTGGAAATTGTCTTTAATTGGTTGCAAGTTTCTAACAAAAGATTGTTGCCTTTTAGCACTTTAGACTCGTAAGGGAAATCTCCAGTCCAATGTAGCTCAGAATGGTTCATAATGTTTGGGTGAAAAATAGGACCATTCCTAGCATAAACGTACTCATCTAGATGTGTTAGAATAGTTTGTTTGGTCATATGAGTTGCAGAATAAAAGTTGCACCACTTTGCAACTTTACACTGCTTGCATTTGACAACTTTTTTCTCAATTGAAAACTTGTCACCATAGGAAAATTCCTTCGAGATATAAAAACCAAGATATTTTATTGTAGAGGGTCCCAACACAATCCCATAGCCTCAGATAAAGAGTTTGTAAGTGTCACATTTTTCAAAAAATAGCTCGTCAAAGATTGTTGCCTTTTAGCACTTTGGACTCTTAAGGGAAATCGTCAGTCTAATGTAGCTCAGAGTGATTTGGCATGTTTGGGTGCAAAAGGGGACCATACCTAGTATAAACGTACCCATCAGGACATGTTGGAATAGTCCCTTTGGTCATATGAGTTGCAGAACGAAAGTTGCACCACTTTGCAACTTTACATTGCTTGCATTTGACAACATTTTTCTCAACTGAAAACTCCACACCATGAGAAAACGCCTTCGAGATAGAAAAAATTGAGAGATTTTATTGTGAGGGTACCAACATAATCGTATAGCCTCAGATGAAGAGTCTGTAAACATCACAGTTTCTGAGTAATTGCCCGTTAAAGATTGTTGTCTTTTAACACTTTGGACTCTTAAAGGAAATCGCCAGTTCAATGTAGCTTAGAGTGACCCAGAATGTTTGGGTGCAAAAGAGGACCATGCACAGCGTAAACATACCCATTTAGACGTGTTGGAACAGTTTGTTTGGTTGTACGAGTTGTAAAACAAAAGTTACACCACTTTGCAACTTTACATTACTTGCATATAACAACTTTTACCTCAACTGAAAACTCATCACCATGAGAAAACACCTTCTAAATAGAAAAAACCAAGAGAGGTTATTGAAGAGGGTCCCAACACGATCCCATAGCTTCAGATGAATATTCTATAAGAATCACGGTTTATGAGTAATAGCCTATCAAAGATTGCTTCCTTTTAGCACTTTGGACTCTTAAGGGAAATCATCGGTCCAATGTAGCTCAAAGCAATTTGGTGTGTTTGGGTACAAAAGAGGACCATGCCTAGTGTAAACGTACCCATCCAGACATGTTGGAACAGTCTGTTTGGTTGTACAAGTTGCTAAATGAAAGTTGCACCACTTTGCAACTTTACACTGCTTGCATATGACAACTTTTTCCTCAATTGAAAACTCATCACCATGTAGAAATGCCTCTAAGATAGCAATAACCGAGATAGGTTATTGAAAAGGGTCCCAATACAATCTCGTAGCCTCAAAAGAAGAGTTTTTAACTGTCACGGTCTTTGAGTAATAGTCCATCAAAGATTGCTTCCCTTTTGCACTTTGGACTCTTAAGGGATATCATTGATCCAATGTAGCTCTAACTATTTCGGCATGTTTAGGTTTGAAATAGGACTATTCCTAGCCTAAACATACCCATCCACATGTGTTGGAACTATTTTTAGAGAAAAATAACCTCCTTTTCATTAATGATAAAATCTTCTTCTTATCTTTTCATTCCTTTTGTAAGTGGTTAATTTTAGTCTTCAATTGTTTTTCTTCAATTTCAACACTTAGGAAAACAAGATCCCTTGTTTTGATAGAGTTTTCAACGCTTAGGAAAACTTCATTTTTTCAAGTCCACCTTATCCATCATCTATCACTTTCTTCTCCTGCACAAATTCTTACCAAATACAAAACCTCAATTACGTTAGGTTGAATGGCATATATCACAACAATTGTGATATAGCAATTTTGGTGTGGGTCAAGGTTGATTGACATATATGAAAATATCATATCAGTGAACATATTGCTTTTGTGTGAAGTGTGCATTATGACTAGTGTACATCAAGCCCATATAGTATGCCTAGTTTTCTTATAGATGCATTATGTTTAGCAACATTCCTTATTGTGCATTACGATAATACAAATTGCATGTCGAAGGTCAAATAACATGCATGTCATGGAGTTGTATTTGGTTTTTTTAATGGTAGTATCACACTCATTTGGTTTGTTTAATGGTTGCATCATGGTTGAGTGATGTCTTAATTGTTGGTCATGATTATTGTATAGATTTCACATGAACAATCTAATGAACATGTAACTTGTTCAGTTGTAAGGACTTTGTTTGAAGGTTGCATCAAATCCCTATGGTTGAAAGACAGTGATTCTTATTCAAGATGATTTTATACCTTTTACATGTTATTAAGCTTGAATGCACATTGAGTGACATTGATTTTTATCAAGATGATTATATTAGTTTTGAATGAACACTATAACATGACATATATTTCATTAATTTGTATCCATTTGTTTTAATTTTTTAATCAATCAAAATAATCAATGCCATGAGACTATCACAAGCTGCTCTTTTTATCTTTTTTTCCTTCTCTATGAGACCACAATTCTTTGAGGTATATTTTCAAACAATTCTTCTAAAAAAAAATTATATAGTGTTTCTCATACCATTTTTCATTAATTTAAATTTCTTTTGAAATAAAAATCAGCTACCCACTTCATTACAGGAGTTCAAAAAATAAAATAATGTCAAATGTAAATTCATCCAACAAAGCTTGAAATCATGTGTATTCTCAAATTGAGTGTTTGATAAAAACGTTTTAGTAGACATGTATGAAAAATGTGGTACAACAGAAAAGGCCCAGTGAATTGTTTGAATACAGGAGTTCAAAAAATAAAATAATGTCAAATGTAAATTCATCCAACAAAGCTTGAAATCATGTGTATTCTCAAATTTAGTGTTTGATAAAAACATTTTAGTAGACATGTATGAAAAATGTGGTACAATAGAAAAGGACCAGTGAATTGTTTGAAAAAAATCCTCAAAGAAATGTTGTCTCATGGAATGTAATGTATGTGTTCCTTTAATCTATAACATGCATTATCGATCATAACTTTAAACCATTCTAAGATAATTATACATTATATTTTGAAAATTCAAAGTAGAAAGACATGCACACGAGGAACAAATTAGATCGAATATCAATTCTTATATATCAAAATGTAGAAGAATTATGTTTGTGCATATACAAATTTGGCATATATGCTTACTCGGAACAAGTTTTACGAATTGTGGCATATATGCCATCTCAAGATCTATCAAACCCTAAGTACATATCAATCTATATCATATCTTAATCTTGTGTTGGACCATCAAAATAAAGCCTTCTCGAAGAACTTAAATGCTCTAAAGCTTCCTGCACAATAACAATTCAAACCACAGATTAGATTAATTATGTGAATGGTTGACAAGATAGACTAGTAAATAGAAAATTATATACTAATATTTATAAATTATGAATTTAACATCAAAATCACTATACGTGTACTATATTATATCAATAATGCAATTTTTGTTTACCTCAAGTCTTTTTCTCTTTTCTACAAGATGGTTTGCATATGATTGTCCCTTAGGAAAATCAAGAATCCTTGTATAAAGAAATGGTCCCACACTGGTCATAGTGTTGAGTCGGATAGAGGACTATAATAGGTAAAATAAAAAATGATAGAAATTAACATATAATTGTTGAAAAATAATCATATTTACTAAAAATATATCTATTCCTATTTAAACATAAATATCTGCAATATAAAATAAACACATACCTATTGTAATGCTACGACACTAGATGGGCTCATAGTGGATGACATAGCTAAGATGGTTTCCTACATAAAAAGTGACAAGAATGTAACACAATTTAAATGCACATGCACATATAATCATAATGTTGAGAATAAAAAATATATATATACCAATTGTGTAGCTTCATCCAATGGGTCAGACCTAGTCAACAAGGTTGTAAAGAATCAGGTTGTTGCATAAAAAGACAAGATTACACTAGACTATCAATCTATTCAGTACATGTATTTAAACATAATAAATTTCAAATATTAACATCTAAAATAGCAATTTAAATAATATCGTTTATTGATTCTCTACGAAAAATGAAATGGCTATCTGCATAGCCTCCTGTACTTGTGAAATCTACTCCTCAGTCAACATCTGTTAAATATTCCAGCACATAAACATATAATAGTACAAATATCTCTCATAAAATATGAAAGAATTTAGATAAAACACACTATGAAATTACTTTAAGTCTTATCGGTGCTCCCATATCATCCCTGGTAATCGATGTCTTTCCTGCAAATGGTGCACTTCGGCTCTATCAAATCCTACATTCGACACATCATGAACCTCATAGTCAGATGTGTCTATGGGAGCCTCATTGGACCGTCATAGAGGACCCAAACATAAATTGTTGCATGTCATGTAGTAATGAGGCACACAAATATGTCCCAAAGAGGCTGATTACTAGTGGGAGTTGATGATGATGTACGGGTGGGAGATGATGATGATGTACCAGTGGGAGATTATGCAGTAGGTGCACCACCATCATGTTGGGATGTATTAGGTGCATCACCATCATGATGGGATGCACCGTCAAATGGTTGTGCAACATGATGGCTCTACATGACCAAATGATCACTCAATGAATGTAAGGCATAAATGCTCTAAGTCCCTGCATCTATAGCAATCTCAGGGTAAGGTAGTGGAGTCAGGGAAACTATAAGCAGAGGAGGATGAATTGGGGTGACTTGGCGTGCTCTAGGTCTATCAGTGGCATCCCTCTACCAAAACCCTAGAAACATTGCATGTCAAAGTAATTGACATGCCTCCCTAGGACAAATTCAACATATAATTTTTAGAGAAAATATTGAGGGACATCAAGATTGTTGTTGGATGGTTTATCAAAAACCATCCACCATCGTCTCCAGAAATTATCTATTCTACCTCTATGGGTGCACCATTTAATTGAAAAATTTGGCTTTCATTCATTAACAGGCTGTCATGTTTTGTGATCAATGAATAATTGGGCTAATTGGGCTTTGTCAATATCAAGTGCCCTCACCTCATCATATGATAACCCATCGACATAAAATTGCCTTTGTTCCTCTCGCCATTGTGCAAATCTATTGTGTTGAGTTGCCAAAGTTTCAACATTTGAAATGATTGTTTCCAAAGTGTTTTTCATGTTTGATAGCTTAGTGAGTTTCTCATAGATTCGACATACATTTCTCAATTGATCTAAATTTCTATGATTAGATTCATGTATTGTTAGTGCATTTTGGTTTGGAAACAACGGTCACGGTGAAGGAGGATTTGGAGGGTTTTCATCTTGTGCGGGATTAGGGTTTTCATCTTGAACCATTTTAATCCTGTTAATTGATAATTTTTTTTAAATTAACAATGATTTTAATGCAATAAAAAACTTATCAATATTTACCCTATTTGTGACTAAAATTCATAGGAAAAAAATGCAAAAATAATATAATTGAAGAAAAACATAAAAATTTGAACACACCTTTCAAATTCGATTGATTTGAGCAAGATGATTCACCTGGGAACGAATATCCAAGTTGTGAAGTAGAGAACCCGCGCGTAGTCAGCTAAAAATGAGCTCTCGGGTTTTTGTTTTTGATTTTATAAAACATGAAAAGGATATATGTTTCCTTTATGCACTTTTTTTAATATATGGTCGGGTCTAGGACCCTACAATATATTTATTGGCAACATTTTTTTGAAATGTATATCATTTTATACTATAATATAAAATTATATTATATAATATATTATATTACAATATAATATACATTATATTATGTATAATATATATTATATTATAGTATAATGTAATACAATATTATATTATATAATAATATTATTTTATATTATATATTATATTATATTATATTATAATATTATATTTGGGGTTGACCCTGTAGTGCAACACTTAAGTTGCAAGGCCAATAGTTGGGCTATCTAAGGTTCAAATCCCATGACTTGCTTCAGTGGAGTGAAAGCTTAAAGTTGGTTTCAACACCATCAAGCCCAGTGGAGTGAAAGCTTAAAGTCAATTTCAACACCATTGGGTTGTAAGGCTATGGTTGATTTCAGGGTGTTGCCCCTTAGTAGCGATTTACCAAACAAAAAAATAAAAATTATATTATATTATTATATAATAGTATATTATTATATAATAGTATAATATTATATAATAATATAATATAATATTATAGTGTATTACAATATAATTAATTTATTATAATATTATATTAATATATAATATTAAATTTAAAAAATATTATAATAATGTTTTTAAAAAAATATATATTATAATGTTTTTTTTTAAACATTATAATAATGTTTAAAAAAAACATTATTATAATGTTTAAAAAAAACATTATTATAATGTTTAAAAAAAAACATTATAAATGTTTGTTTATTATAAAAAAACATTAATTATATTATAATGTTTTTATTATAATGTTTAAAAACATTATTATAATGTTTAAAAAAACATTATTATAATGTTTAAAAAAAAACATTATTATAATGTTTAAAAAATTATTATAATGTTTAAAAAACATTATTATAATGTTTTAAAAAAAAACATTATTATAAAAAAACATTATTATAATGTTTTTTAAAAACATTATTATAATGTTTCTTAAAAATATTATTATAATGTTTTTAAATTTAATTTCCATACATATGCTATATGATAAATATATTAGAAACCATTATTATAAATATATTAAAAAGTGGGTGGTTGGATGGGCTCCCCCTCCCTCCCCTCCTCAGTGGCATGACATGTTAGTCTAATGGGTGCCACAGTGGCAATGGTGGAGGACATAGGGGGACGGTGGAGGGGGTCATGCTGGCTAGAGATCGTGTGGCATCGACACAAAACTTTATATTACTTGGTGCCCTACTATTCCTGAGACGGCCTAAGGCGTTATAGTCCAGAGTTCTCTCCATACGAATCTGCCTTGGCACGTATGGAAGGCATTCATTAGTGAGGGTGGCGACTGCCAATTACTTGGCATTAAGTTGGCATAATTGTTTAAGATAGCCTAAACTTGTCTTTTTTCTCATTTCTTTGTTGAGCTTGAGTTGATTAATGGTGGTGTTTGTGTAGGCTTTCAACCATGGGTTGTGTGGTGGGGAGAATGGCAAAGCGTTCTTAGTTCGTCATTAAGGTTTATGTTGAAGGGGTGGCAAAATTTGGCGCATATAACCCTATCTCCCTGTAGTCGTCGGCCAAACAAGCCTCCTTCAGAGAAATTAAGGACCAACATTTGAAGCGAACTCTCCTGAATGAGGATGGTTTTGGTGGCAACAAAAATGATTCTGGGGGCTAGTCATTTGGCTAATAAGGAATACGAAAGAGACAATGGGGTGACCAAGGCAAAGGCTAAATTGTTGTTGGTGAAGATGTTCCATGAGGACCTGGTGGAAGATGTTGATGGTGTGTTGGGCTTTGTTGTTAAGGGCAGAGGAATTCCAAGAACATGTGATCTAGAAAGTTTCAGAACTTCGAACAAGGCTATGAAGTTGTATCCTTTCCTTCATGACTTGTGTGACTCGACATTGGTCAAGCAGAGAATGGTGGTTGCGGTGGCGATTGAGTACTTGAAAAAGTTCTTTGGTTTGGTGGCAGCTGGTGGCGTTGGATGGGTAAAGGATTTTGAAGCCTTTGCCAAGGCAAATAATTTTGTGATAATCTTTGTTGTTTGTGGGGTGATGATGCTGGTAGGTTGTAGGGTTTAGTTTCTTGGGTGTTAAGGCATATTTCTTTTTTGGGATGGTTGATGCTCGGCCTGCTTATGGCCATTTTGATGTTTTATGAATGCTAGGGTTTTGACAGTTCATGGCTGGGGCCAATTCCTCACATTGGCTAATTTTGGGTTTTTTGTATGTTTGGTTTGGTGGTTGGACAATATGCCTTGGATGGTTGGGTCTCTAAATTACAAATGCTTTTTATGGTCTGGTTTTTTTGGGTGGCGAAGGAAGGGTGGAAGTCTTACCTACTATGTAGACGGTTGTAGAATTTTATTTTTAATACAAATCTAAAACTTGCGTATCAATATATATATATATATTAAAAAAATATTATAATATATAAAATAAAAAAATTGGTTGGTCTTAGACTTGACGAAATTAAAAAAATTGACTTAAACTAAACAGATATATGTTTCAGTCTAGTATTAGGTTTGACACTAGTACTTTCTACCCAAGCCTACAAAAGTCAAAGCAGAATTTCACGTTTTTGGGTGAGTTAAAGATGCCTTTTTTCACATCACCACTTTTTGGACCCCAATGATCTTGCATAGACCCCTTGTTTGAGTGGTATCTAGTCAAGTAGCCTTGAGGATTGCCTCTTGAAGTGAGGAGGGGTCTAGGGTGTGTTGGTGTGGAGCTTGATCAGTCTCCAAGTGGGAGATTGTTGGTATGTAGTGACTGATCATGCTATATTGTACACTCTTCATGTATCCTCGTTGGGGTCTAGGGTTGGGCCCGACCCCGGGTGGGGGTTTAGGGGCGGTAGGCCTTGAGAAAAAAATTCCCCTTATTTTTTGCTTTGTCAATGAAAAAGGAAAAAATTGAATTTGTAGAACCCTAATTCTAGAAGCTTCTAAAAATCTTGTTATAAGTGGTTGGGATGGGGTTGCAGTAGGGGCATTTTTTCATGAGATTGTAATATGTTTTGCACTAGATAATAAAATCATTGGATGGATGCGGTTTTGTGGATGTAGCCCATATTGGGTGGACCATGTTAAATTCTCTATGTTGTCTTGATTTTGCTATAATTTTCTGTGCGTTTCATTTCTTTGTTTTATTGATCAAATCTGCATTTGATTGGGTGCTTACTAGGCCATGCGTGGCATTTGAAAACCCTTCTATAAAAAGGTAAGTGAGCCTATCCTTGGATATTCTAGGGACCATGACTGCTAGTCTTTGGAATTCGGTAATGTATTCCTTGAGGGTCCCTCTTTGTCTTATTTTGGTTAGCTCCTTGAAGTATTTTTGGGGATGCAATTGGTCAAATCTTCCAATGAGACTTTTCTTGAAGACCTCATAGGCCTTGATATTTTTGTGATCTTGGGTAATTAGGCCATGATGCCACCAGTCATGTGCCCCCCTTCTAGATGTAGTATGGAAAATGTAATGGCATTTTTTTTCTATCATGGGGCAACGAATTAGGTATGTTTCTAGTTTTTGTAACCACACATGGGCTGTAACTCTTCCTAACCCATCAAAGTTAGGAATGGATAGTTTTCCTATTTTATTTTTTATATCTTGATTTGGGCAATTGTTTCTACCCCTATGATCTTTTTTCATTGCGGCCTCACAATATACTGTGAAGGGGATGCTTATTCGGAATTCAGGGTCAAGTCCCACATATTCCAAGGTGAGTTCACATGCATTTGGATTGTCAATTCTTTCATTTTCCCCTAAAGAGCTCTCTTCGACCAAGAAATTGGGTCCATTGGTACTTGGGTTTGATCCTATTGTAGTGTTATGATTAATTTCAAATTAGCTAGGGGTGGTTTCCCTTTTATGTCGTGTGCTAGGTCTAAGGTTGTTGTTTATGTTTTGAAGGGTTTGGAGAATGGCCTAATTTGTTTGTTCATACTTTTCCATGAATTCTCTCAATTCTTTCTCCATAGTCCTCTTCTTTTCTCTTTTTAGGGCCCTTAAAGTTCATTGGCTTGGTTAAATCAACTATTATCCCTCAAGATGGCAAGAATTTGGCTCTGATGCCACTTGTTCCCCTTTTTGGGATAACCCTGAATCTACCCTATATATCAATTTCAAGTGATCATCTTGGGTTTGGGAATATTTATAGTGTGAGTAGACCGCTACAAAACAAAGTTAGAGAATGTTTACAAGATAATATTAATTAGGATGCATATTTAAGAAAATCAAGAGAACATGGTTAGGGATACAATTGCCTATTTAATCCTGCAAATATGTTGGTAGACATTTATAAATAAAGACAACATCATTTTATGAGTACATTGAGTCTTCTTTGGTTTTCCCTAATACATTCTTCCTTTCATATAATGGTATGATATGGTGCCCAAGGAACCCTCTACCCTAGGCCCAAGAGTAGTACACCCCTCTTGGCCCATGTGGCCCTTGCCATCCATATGGGTGGTGTGCCTAGTGAGGCATCCTACCACTATTCCCACATATCAAAACCATTATTTCTTAATCACATTGAGAGGTTGAGGGTGCAACTACAATAGGGTGTCCTGGGTAGTCATTCTCTTTAAGCCCAAGAGCAGTACACCCCTCTTGGCCCATGTGGCCCTTGTCATCCATATGGGTGGTGTACTTAGAGGGTGACCCAAATGCTATTTCCCCCTCCTCGTAGGTCCACAATTCCCTCAATGGCTTCAAACAAGATGAATCTTGGTTTAGGTCCTCAATCAAGTTAGATAATATTGGAAGTACAATTTCATATAATCAAAACATTATAAATGCCTTATCTATTTAAGATATCCATAACTACCAATATCCATAATGCATTGTGGAAGCTCCAATCATAATAGGACTTGGACAAGACACGTGATAAGTCCACCCAAATCTATCCAAGCCCAAGGGCATGAGAATTTGACCAAGACAACCCACCCCTTGGGCCTAAGCGGTAGGAACGTTTGAACCACCCTCAGAGTGGCATACTTAGTAGATACACTTGTACCTACTTTTCCTATCCATACTATCTTATCCATCCTCCTTATGATTGAGACTCCTTGAATCCATCCTAAAAATCAATCATAGTTTGGCCTGATAGGGAAACCTTTGAAAGGGGTGCTTGTAAACTACTCAACCCATCTAAGCCCAAGAGCACAAGCGTCTCACCAAGACAACCCACCCCTTGGCCCCAAGCAACAGGAATGTCCGACCAAGACAATTCCACCCTCAGAGTGGTGTGCTTAGCATGGGAGGCCCATAAACAACATCCTCCTAAGTTACTCCCTTCAACCTTACATTGGATTGATCATAAATACAAATGCAATCTATTCATTTACATAAAAAAATCATAATTGCTTATAAGGTTCAATAATTGTTGCAAGCATCATTATTAGATAATTGTAAATAATATATATACATATATATGTGTATATACATACATATATACATACATACATACATATATACATACATATATACATATATACATATATACATATATATATATATATATATATATATATCCTCGCTATCCACATTCCTAATGTATTTATCAAATATCTTTATTTAGATATATTTATCAACCATCAATAATATATTTAAATATATTTATAGAACATCAACTATTATTTATATTATTGATATATTTAACCATCATCAATAACTAAATTCATAATTGTATTTAACAATTCTTATTTCCTAAATACATAAATAGTTATCAACTTTTATTTAGAATTATGATAACATGTACCTTAGCTTGTTGCTCTCTATATGTGATCATATTTCAGAGAACATAATTCCTATTAGAAGATATTATTTCTTTCCTTATTCCCAACTAGTGATGTTAATGTAGAAAACTCTCCTTTTAGCCAACGATCATAGAAAGACTTAATATCTTTATTTTTCTCCTTCTCCAATGATCAGGAGTCCCTTCTCTTAAATACTCGATGGCTCTTTCCTTGTTGGGACATGGTTCTTAGGTGGGTCAGTTCCCTTGGAATAGTCACACCCATTCTAATGAAGTTTGACCGGTGTTGACCATTTGTTGTTTTATTTTCTATTTGTTAAGGATTGCTGACTATTAATAATCACATTGTCTAAGTATGGATTAATAAAAATTTTGTTTTTCATAATCAACATGGTGATCATAGGATATGTTTTATTCATTTGAAATTAAATTTTATTATTTTAAGGACATATCTTTATTTTAGATTTACTGTAAGAATATGCCTATATATATAATTTAAATATTTTTATTCATAATTATCATCATGATAATAATTCAAATTATTACATATGTAATATGTATAATATTACGATTACAATTATAATTAAATTTTGGATTGTCTTGGATTATTTTATTTTTATTATATTTCATTTTTTGATGTTTAGTATCTATATTTTTTAACACTTCATATTTTTAAAATATAATAACATTAAGTCGTCAATATATATATTATTATTTTCATTTTAATATGTTACCATTTTGAGGGGAGGGATATGACACACCATCTCACCCACTTGTAACTAATCAACCTCACTTGCCCTTTCCTAATCATATCTTACCTATTTGCACATATATGTTTAGTTATTTATATGATTACCTAATTACAACCATCACATTAAATTTATCAATCAAAGGTTATTTTAACCTTTTCATTTAGATATCTATACATCATTTTTGATCTTGCTATTCTTATCACATTTGTTGAGTTGTTTCTCACTATGAAGGAAACCGGTTTTATATTTGTTCTCATAACCACATCTTATATAGTCAAGCTCACATTCCTTATAACATGTACTAAGGGCTACCTTATCACATCAAGGGGCATTATGCTTTCCCATTTTATTGTGTTTTTACATGTTTTATCATGTGCTAAGTGCATTGGGTGCAACATTCTGCTCCTACCACTATCAATCACATAAATTTTTGATATGTCATGCATTTTGAACTAGCGAGATCATTCCTTTGTTATTCAAATGTGTGTTCATGCATGTGAACCACATTGGAAGCATATTCATTTCTAGTGCTATATGTACTTACATAAATTTACCTTACAATTAGGGCCACCTCACCTTTCTCATTTTCCTATATTGGGCACAAATTTATGAATTATTAGCATGCCTATCATCTTATATGTTTTATATATACTTGCTACACAAATCATTCATGGTATTTACTATGTTCCAAAATCTATGTGCTTACATGCTTGTCTATGATTACATTTGTATTTTATGTGTTGTTTCTCCTTGTTCAAGATTCTTTGCATCCTATGGATGAAACCAACTTAGGGGGACAAATCATATTGCTAGCACTCTCATCTTAATATAAACAACTATAAGTGCCTACATAAAGATTCATCATCATGGAAAAATGGATTTTGATCACACAACATGACAATACTTGATATATCATGTTATTTTATGAATGTTGCATTGGATAGAATGCTATCACACCACTTTCTATAAGAAAATCTATCTTTTACTCATAGATAGTAAGAATTTAAGTTTATAATTGTTATTTTTTTACTTGTGTCAAAAGCTACTCATTGCACATCTTTTATTTGTTTTGTGGGCTACCATGGAGCACTCATACCAAAGATCGGGAACAAATAGAGATAATTAGTTGGGTCAAAATGTTACTTTTCATGGAGCCTAATCCTTTTATGTCTAAAAAATCACTTTACATACTCATTTAGGATTTGCATGCACCTCGATGTGGGAGCAAAATGTAATGGTGAAATTTACAAACCCATGTCACTTTCTATTTAGCTTTGGGTTCATTTTGAGAGAATGTCTTAGTACAATTATATACCAACATGTGGTGCACTTTTGTGCTATTTTTGGCTCCTCCCACTATCCATTCCCTTTTATGATCACTCTCACACATTTCCATACACTCAAATATATCCTTGCATTACCTACAACTACACTCACAGTTTCATGTATCCATTCCTACCATTGAGATCTAGCATTCCCCATCCCAAAAATATGCTTGGATTGATCTTACACAATGTAGATTTGACCCTCATAATAATTTTTTTAAATTCAAAATTCTTGACTCATGTCCTTTTCCACTAGCCATTGGGATTTGAATTGATACATGTTTGTGTGACAATTTGTTGTGTCTTGGTATTTAAAGATGCACTTTTGAATGTTAAATAATCATCATGAAATCATTGAAAAATCCTCTACATTGAAAAGAGAAATCATTATACCAACACTTTGTTTTGGAGAACTGAAAAGGATCTAAATGTACATCAAATTCATCTAGGATACCTACGTATTTTAATGTTGTCCTTGATATTCTTCTAAGACTATGAAGTTGGCCTAATCGAGAGGGTTGACCTACAAGAGCATGAGCCTTACCTTCAATGATATTCCCAATGTATTTTTCAATATTGCTAGTCCTTATGCACAAACAACTATCAAAGACAAAGGTAGAACAAATCATATAAACACATGATTTGTCAAATCACTTTTGTAAGTTACAAAATAGATCTATGTTTCAAAGCATTTGACTCAAGGCTAAGTTTAGTCTCACACAATGTGAATTTAACCAACACAAAATTTTATATCTATCACAAATCCTATTCAATGCATATACTGATAATTGCACTTTATAATTATCAACAATATTTTATGCAAATAATATTAAACTATTAATCTTCATCTAATTCTTAGATTAACTACTTAATCCTCCTTTACTTAATCTCAAAATATTCATTCATTACAATTATTGATTTCCCACTAATTATTTATTAATCTTAAATCAATTTGTGCGAATCAATATAACAACCCTAATTAATTAATATTAATTATCGATTATTGAGGGGCCAAAGAAAAATGAGTAGATGAAAAGTCTTTAGAACTGAACCCAATGTCATAAAATGACAAAGGTAGTTTTTGTTTGTTAGCAGATGGAATCTTTGCGCATGTGCAGACCGTGGACTTTTTAATATTTTTGTAATTTAATATTTATATTTTTCCAATTTTGTAATTTTTATCTAGACAGATCCAGAAATGAAACTACAGACTCGATCCTGCAATGGCTATACAGCCCTCAAAACGGCCTGCCATTGCGCTCCTGCATCCATGCCTATGGTGGCCCGTGCACCTCAGACCTGCCAATACAGTCAGAAAAGTACAGTGTTACTATTACCGGACAGATTTTTTATTCAGTTTTTTTTTAATGATACAATTTAAATAAACATAATATAAATACCATAATTAATAATAATATGAATATAATATTATATAAGATAAATAAAGTTAAAATAACATAAAATATAATTATAATTAAATATTTATAATAATTATAATGACATAATATAACAATTAATTAATAAAAAACTATAATAATAATAATAATATATAATTATAAGATTATATGATTAAATATATTAATAATAAAATAATAAATAAAAAAGAAATAATATAAAACAATATTAAATCTATATAATTATTATGAATAAAAAATTAATAATTAAATATAATCTTTAAATAATAAATTATATTATAAATATAGTATAGTATAATATAATATAATTTTGGAACTAACTTAATAATTAAATAATAAAATATATATTGTAATATTTAATATTAACTATAATATATTATATTACAATAGATTTTTTATATAATATATTAATATTAAAACAATAATAATAGTAATAATTACTTATTATCATATTACATTAAAAAAATTCCATATATTAATATTAATTCTTATATTATATATTAATATCTTTTAATTAATTTATATTAATAAGCTCATATTAATATATATTAAATTACAAATTAAACTTATTTTAATCCTTACATTTATCAACAACATGATAGTAAGAATAATTTAATAATAAGAATAGTATAATATTGTAATATATAATAATAAATATATAAAAATAAAATAACAATATACTATTATATAATAAAAATATTAAAAAATTATTACATGAAACTTATAACAAATAGAATAGTCATATAAAAAATATATTAAGAATAATATAATAATTTTAATATTAGTAATATAAAAATATACTACTATTAATATATATATTTTTAGATCACTATTATTCTTAAAATTATAATTTATTATTTAAAGATTATATTTAATTATTAATTTATTAATAATAATAATTATATCTAGATTTAATATTGTTTTATATTATTTATTTTTATTATTTTATTATTAATATATTGAATCATATAATCCTATAGTTATATAATACTAGTTAATTTTTTCAATTTAATATATCTATATTAAAGTTGAATGATGAAAAAATAAATTTAGGATAGATATGCTAGTAGCAGTCATGGCCCGGCACATAACATGAATTAGTATATAATTATACAATATTATTTTATTATATTATTAGATAAATAATAATATTTTAGTATATTTAACATAAAAATTTAATATAAGTTATGGTTAGGGGTCAAACATGGTTAGGTTCAAAATTTTATTAGGGTTGAGGTTAAAGTTTAATTAGGGTTAGTCTTAGAGTTAAATTTTAAATAAGGTTAGGGTTAGTCTTAAAATAAGATTATGAATTATAGAATATAGCTATGGTTAGTGTTATAAATAGAATTAGGGTTAGGGTTATAATTAGAATTAAATATATGGTTATGAGTAGCGTTAAAATAGGGTTGGGTTAAGGGTACAATTTGGTTATGATTTTATAAATGATAAGGGTTAGCATTCAATTAAATTTAGGATTTAGGGTTCAATTAAATTTACAATTAATGTTCAATTAGGAGAAGGGTTTAGGTTAGGGTTAGGGTTATGATTATTGTTAGGGTTATAATTTATTATTTAAATATTATATTTAATTATTAATTTATTAATAGTAATAATTATATAGATTTAATATTGTTTTATATTATTTCATTTTTATTTATTATTTTATTATTAATATATTTAATCATATAATCCTATAGTTATATAATATTATTATGTATTTATATTATGGTTTTTTTTATGATTATAAGTTTTTATTAATTAATTATTATATTATATGTCATTATAATTATTATAAATTTATAATTATAATTATATTATATGTTATTTTAATCTTATTTATCTTATATAACATTATATTTATATTATTATTGTTTAATTTTTATTATGATTTTTATTATTATTAATTATAGTATTTATATTATTTTTGTTTACAAGAAAACTAAATAAAAAATCTAAATATATAATAAACACCACGGAAATAAATAAAAATATCTTTCATTAAAAAAACATCTGATAATGCTGATAATTTTTTTTTTTTTTTTATCTCATTTGATTTAAACTATATATTTTAATTAGAAAATTAAGAATAAATATAATTTAAATTTTGAAGAATAACGTTAAACTAAGAAAATTTAGATGGCTTCCTTTTAATATGGTACTAATGAGAGAACAACTTAATTTATAAAAAAAAAATGGGATTAAATTATTTTAAGATCAATTATATATATATATATATATATATATATATATATATATATATATATATATATATATATATATATATTCTTTTATTTATTTCAAATAGTTTATCAATTTATAAATTTAGATCTATGCATAAGTTTTATAGTAGTAGATAACAAACTTTGGCAATCTATGATATTTGTTTGAATTCATTAGAAAAATCTATAACATTGAGAAATTATTTCTTGAGATCTACAATGCCTCTTTGTCATTCAAAATTTAATTAAATACTAAATTTAGCATAGTTTTATTTTTTATTTTTTTAATTTCTTAAATAAGTAAAAATGTTATGATTAATCTAAATTAATTGTACTTTATTAAATTCATTTTTTTAATTAACTTTAAAGAATCTATTATCAATTTTTTTTATTGGATTGAGTTGTGCTTTGTGTATTCTTATTTTCATACATTTTGTTCTTAGAAAAATAAAAAATAAACAATAAGGAAACAAGATATATTGTGCATCACTTCTATTGACTAATGTGGAATTTAGAATAGTAAACAATATTTACTCATATTGTACCAAAAAATTCACGATAAAATAATTATTATTATTATGATATGACAATTGTATTTCTAATCAATAGACTTTTATGATATGATTGAAGAGCTCATGAAAAAAATTATGTAAGATTTTTTGAATAGAGATTCTAGACCACACTCATTTTCCACCATTTTCCACCACTTTTCCACCACAAGAGGAATGTTTCAAGAAACAACAATTCAGAGTCGCACAACTTTTTTAAATAGAGATTCTAGATCACACTCATTTTCCACCATTTTCCACCACTTTTCCACCACAAGAGGAATCTTTCAAGAAATATCAATTCAAAGTCACAAATTTTAGTAAGATTTTTTGAATAGAGATTCTAGACCACAATCATTTTCCACCATTTTCCACCACTTTCCACCACAAGAGGAATCTTTCAAGAAACATCAATTCAGAGTCACACAACTTTTTTAAAAGTTCCTCAATTTTATTTTCAATCAATTGTAGAGATTTAATATTCCTATCATTATGATTTGACACATATGTTTTATGAAGTGTAAATAAAGTTGATGTCTCCTACCTATAAGACCTATCTATTGTAAATTCTATGTCCCTATATTCCCAAATCTTACACACATTTAACTTCAAAATAAAAAACCAAATCTTACACACAAGAGGAATCTTTCAAGAAAAAAACCAAATCTTACACACATTTAACTTAAAAATAAATAGATAAAAAGGAAAATATAAAATTATTAAAAAAGTAAATATCAGAAACGTAAAACAAAAAAAATTTGACGCCTGCAGCACATGGTTGTTTTGGACGGCCGTCAGAGTATGTAGAGGTATACGCATCCATGTCCCCATGCTGTTTTGGCACTGGCTATCCAGCCCCAGGAATGCACCGGGGCATGGATGCTTGCCCTATCCATGGTGCATGTCTCATCCATGCTACGGCCGGACGGCAGTTTCTGATTTTCTCACCTTGCCTCAGATTCCGTGCAAACTCTGCAGAGTTTAATTAAAAAAGTGATAGTTAAACCAGATGAAAGCAACGTCATCCAGCCACTGTATAAATATTAAAACTTATATTATTAATTTAAAAGCTGTTCGCTGTTTGTGATGGCGTTAATAAGAAAAATTAGAACTTTTTAAATATAAAAATTTAACATTTAATTAAAAAGATAAAATTATATTTCAATTTTAATTTTTGTTAAATATACATTTTATTTTTTTCTGTAAAATTTTCAATATTTAACTATAATTTTAAAATTGTAAAAAATAGTTAAAATATTAATAAAATATTAATAAAATTTAAATTTTATTTTAATGTAAAATATATAAATATTTAATGAAGACAATTATTTCTTTAATATTAAAATTTTGATATCTTTAATATAAATTAATAATAGAAATTTTGATAAAAATTTTTTATTTATAATTTTTAAATTTGATTTTAAATAAATCTTTAAATTTGAAACTTTTTAAATATAAAGTGAACATAAATTCTAATGTTTGTTTATTTTTTTTAGAATATTAAATTCTAATTTATAATAACATATATATTTTATTGTATAATGACTTACTTCTCATAGAAAATGGAGGTTTACCATCAAATCATATCTAATTTAAAATACATTATATGATTAATATAATTTTGTGGAGCTCTAAATATATTATAATGTTAAGGATAATACTAATTGAATCTTAATGTCAACTCCAAATCTTACCCCAAGCCAAAATTCTAATCCCTTGTATAATAATAAGTTAACCCTAATCCTCACTGTAATAGTTAATAATTGATTATTATATTAATAAAAAAATTTAAATTATATATTAACTAACCATAATAATAATTTTTAAGTTTGTTATTAACTTTTTATTGTTATATTCAGATATAATTATTAATATATATTAATATATTATAAAAATAATTATAAGGACAAATAAATTTTTAATATAAAATAATATTATTCTTATATGATTATTATCCTAATTGAAGCATGTTTGTCATTGAACCTAAACCCAAAGCATAATTGAACTTTTGCAAACCCTAATTGTAATACTTTGAAATTTACAAATGCTAATTGTACCTCAAACCATTAAGTAAACTTAAAATTTGGAGAATATGAATATTTTTTATTTTTGAAATGAAGATATTTCATTTTTATTTAGAATTGAAAAATATTACTTAAATAAATCTATATAAAAAAACATCAAACATATCTTGAATATAATTTTAAGTATATTAATTTTGAAACTTACTTTTATATGAAATAGTAAATTTAGAATATTTATTTTATACCTCTAACTTTTCACTTATTAGAATTTTGATTTTCATTTTTATAAATATTACAAACTCTATTTTACTTTTTTTTATAATTTTAGAAATTCTAGCAATTTCACTTATTAAATTTTTTATTTTATATCAACTATGATTTTGATTTCTATAAATATCATAAATAATATTTCTATTATTTTTTATCTATCTTATTACATAATCTATATAGGAAACCTGATATATATCAACTTGTTTGAATCCATTTTAGAAATTTAATTAATGTGTGTTTGTTGTAATGGATTCTTTATTTGCATAATAATATGATATCATTGGCTTATCTTCTAGGAATGTACAACACTACAACATGTTCATGATATTGAATATAACGAGGAGAATGAATATTGTCTAAACATGAGGAAATTATATTGAATGAATAAGTATATAATTTACATCAGTTGTATTATAAGGCTTGTAGCCTATGATTTATCTTAGAACCCTAACCCTACCCCTATTGAAATTCAATCTTAATTGAACCATATCCCTAACTATAACTCTAACCAATTTAAGTTCAACCCAAATTAAACCTAAACACTAACAATAATTCTAACTATAGTTGAACCCCAATCCTAACCTTAGTTGAACCCTGACCCTAATTGAATATGAATAGGCTAACATTATTTTGATTGTATATCTTAATCCTAATTAAAGATGAACCCTAACCATAACCCTAATTAAGTCCTAATTGAATTTTAACCCCAATCCTAAGTTCCCTAACACCAAACTTTAGCCTAAACCCTTACCCTAATTGAACAACACTTGAACCCTAAATCTAATTGAATCTTAACCCAAATTAGACCCTAGCCTTAACACTAATTAATCCCCAACCCTGACCCTAATCCTTACTCTTGCTCTAACCTAATCTTATCTTGGAAATCCTAACCCTAACCCCAATAGATATGTAACCTTAATTTAACGTAAACCCTAACCTTACGATCTATCTTAGAATCCTAACCCTAACCATAACCCTAATCTTATTGAAATTCAACCTTAATTAAACTAAATCCCTAATCCCATCCCACTGAAGTTCAAGATATGTTTACAATGAAATATCATTTGATATTTTTTTTATATAGATTTATTTAAGTAATATTTTCAATAAAAAATCTGAATAAAAATGAAATATCTTCAAAACATTTCAAAAATAAAAAATCATTCATACTCTCCAAATTTTAAGTTTACTTATATGGTTTGAGGTACAATTAGCATTTGTAAATGTTCAAAGTATTACAATTAGGGTTTGTAAAAGTTCAATTATGCTTTGGGTTTAGGTTCAATGACAAACATGCTTCAATTAGGATAATAATCATATAATAATTTAATATTATTTTATATTAAAAATTTATTTGTCCTTATAATTATTTTTATAATATATTAATATAAATTAATAATTATATTGAATATAATAAAAAGTTAATAACAAACTTTAACTTATTATTATGGTTAGTTAATATATAATTTAAATTTTTTTATTAATATAATAATCAATTATTAACTATTATAGTGAGGATTAGGGTTAACTTATTATTATACAAGGGATTAGAATTTCACTTGGGGTAAGATTTGGAGTTGACATTAGATTCAATTAGTATTATCCTTAACATTATAATATATTTAGAGCTCCACAAAATTATATTAATCATATAATGTATTTTAAATTAGATATGATTTGATGGTAAACCTCCATTTTCTATGAGAAGTAAGTCATTATACAATAAAATATATATGTTATTATAAATTATAATTTAATATTCTAAAAAAATTAAACAAACTTTAGAATTTATGTTCACTTTATATTTAAAAAGTTTCAAATTTAAAGATTTATTTAAAATCAAGTTTAAAAATTATAAATAAAAATTTATTTTTATCAAAATTTCTATTATTAATTTATATTAAAGATATCAAAATTTTAATATTAAAGAAATAATTGTCTTCATTAAATATTTATATATTTTACATTAAAATAAAATTTAAATTTTATTAATATTTCAACTATTTTTTACAATTTTAAAATTATAGTTAAATATTGAAAATTTTACAGAAAAAAATAAAATGTATATTTAACAAAAATTAAAATTGAAATATAATTTTATCTTTTTAATTAAATGTTAAATTTTTATATTTAAAAAGTTCTAATTTTTCTTATTAACGCCATCACAAACAGCGAACAGCTTTTAAATTAATAATATAAGTTTTAATATTTATACAGTGGCTGGATGACGTTGCTTTCATCTGGTTTAACTATCACTTTTTTAATTAAACTCTGCAGAGTTTGCACGGAATCTGAGGCGAGGTGAGAAAATGGAGAAACTGTGGTCCGGCCGTAACATGGATGAGGCATGCACCATGGACAGGGCAAGCATCCATGCCCCGGTGCATTCCTGGGGCTGGATAGCCAGTGCCTGCTGTTTTGGGGGCTGGATAGCCTTTGCCATGAAACAAGAGCAAATGAACATATTAAAAAGTACACTTTCAAATCATCAACAATATTCTATGCAATTAATATTAAACTATTGTTCTTCATCTAATTCTTATAACTAAATACTTAATCCTCCTTTACCTAATTTCAAAATATTCATTCATTACAATTATCCATTTCCAACTGATTATTAATTAATCTTTAAGTCAATTTGTGCCAATCAATATAACTACTCTGGTTAAACTTTATTTTTCCATTATATATTAATTATGGATTATTGAGGGGCCAAAGAAAAAAGAGTAAATGAAAGATCTTTAGAACCGACCCGGATGTCATTTCGAAAATAATATTCTAATATAATAATGTCATTTAAAAAAAGTATTTTAACTTTAGCTTTTGTTTGTTAGCAGATGATGGAATATTTGCGCATGTGCAGACTGCGGACATTTTAATATTATATTTTTCTAATTTTTATGTGGGCAGGCCCAGGCGGTGGAATCTAGAAATGAAAGTAGGCAGATTCGATTCTGCGATCACCAGTGATTAAGCGTACGTTTACATAATTTTCTCTATATATACCTATGTCACACAGATTCAAGCTATTATGAAAAGACTAGGAATGGAAGCTGTAGGAGAAATTGGGAGCTTGTTAAAGCTCTACTCAGATGGCTCTGTGCACCGCTCTCCACATCCAACTACGCCGGCATCTTCACACTTCACAAACGGCGTTGCATCCAAGGACGTCGTTATAAATCCAGAAACCGGCGTCTGGGCTCGCATATACATGCCGGAAACCGCTTCTCGAAAACTGCCAGTCCTGATCTCTTTTCATGGGGGCGGATTCGTCGTTTGTTCCACAGCCTGGGTAGAATTCCACACCTTTCTGCACAGGTTATGCAAAACCGCCGGCGTAATAATAGTGTCGGTGGATTACAGGCTGGCGCCGGAGCATCGGCTCCCCGCGGCATACGATGACTGCACGGAGGCCGTAGAATGGATCCGAAACCATGCCGCCGGCAGTGCAGAGGCGACGGAGGAATGGTTGTCGCCGTCCGTCGCTGATTTTTCCCGGTGCTTTTTAGCGGGAGAGAGCGCCGGAGGGAACATCGTTTACCAAGTCGGACTGCGAGTAGCTGACGTGGATATGAGCCCGTTATCGGTGAAGGGCCTGATCGCTATTCACCCGTTCTTTGGGGGTGAGGAGATGGTCGAGTCGGAGAAAGGCCAAGAGATGGAGAAGTTTGTCGAGAGGTGCAAATTCATTTGGAGTCAATGTCTCCCGGCGGGGTTCACCAGAGACCATCCATTCTGTAACCCGGCGGTTTCGCCCCTGAAGCCTGGTTTGAAATTACCACCGGTTTTGGTAGTGGTAGCAGGAAAAGATGATCATAAAGAGAGAGGGGTGATGTGGTATGAATTTCTGAGGACTTGTGGACAAGAGGCGGAATTGATGGAGGAGGAAAATGGAGTCCATGTTTATCACATAATGCTTCCTGAATTTGAAGGCACTCTGCGTCTTCTACACCGTATTTCCAATTTCGTTAATGGCCGCTAAATATTTTTTACTTCTGATCTTCTGATCTCCCTTTTAGAATTGCTTAAAGAGGCTCGAATTTTCTGTCAGATCTTCTGTATGGAACAGGGTAAATGCACGCCAGGCTCCCTCCAACGAATCTGCACCTTACACCTCCCAAAATTTGAGCTACTTGTATACACCTTTATGATTGTTCTCCATGAGACTTCGGCAATGAATGTTGTTTTGTGCTGCGCATTGTTTATTAATCTTCCAACGGTTTAAATTTTAAATTATAAAACGAACAGAGAAATGAAATAAAAACAGAAAATCAAGAACAAAAATAAGAGACATGAATTTATAGTGGTTGGGTAATAGTCTATGTCCATTCTTAAGTAGGGAATCACTGTATTAATCAATCACAATCAACTCATTGTACAATACATGATCAGCCACGTATTTATACAAGGCTCTTCGAATACGAAGAAATGGGAGAATATAAATGGTCATGTGATCGTTGGGCTTCACATCCCAGCATAAATATCGTGTTGTCCGTCACAACTTCTTCCCATTCCCCTATTCAATTGATCCAATACAAATGTTTTTTTTGGGTAGGCTTAATCAATTGAATTATAAATTATAAATTTGATTGTATGTTTCATTTTTTGGAATTGTGGTTGAGTTCGAGTCAATCTATGATATCGCTATCAGGATTCAACTGTGTAGTTTTTACGAGTCAAACTCATTGACCCATGTTTCACGAGTAGTGGTTCACAAGAAGCCATCTCTCATGATAATGAATGATCCACTTAGCACTCATTACATCTAGGTGATGCTCACGGAACTGGGCCTTCCGAGGAGATCACACATCCCAGTATTGCTCCAACTCAAATCAATCTGTTAATGATTTTGATGGATTGGGCCTCTTTAATTCAAAATATTATTTAATAAAAAATATAATATTAATATTTAATTATAAATATAAATTCAATTTCATTATTTTCGTTCATATTGTTTTTTTCACTTACACTTTGAAAATAAAATTATTATTATTATAATATATTTGATATATTTGATCTATGAAAATAAATAAGTAAAATAAAATTTATTATTAGTTCTAAACTAAAATAAAGTAGTTTTGTTCATTTATTTAATTATCTATTTTTTTAGTTGGAATTAGTTTTCACTTGTGTGATAAGTAATTTTTTTTTTACTATTATTCAAGTTTTTTAAAAACTAATATATAATATAGACTCTAAAATAATATTGTCTTGGCCATCACTATTTCATCACTAATATTTATTATTCATTTATCACTTAGTATATGATCATTTAATTAAATAAGTCATATTATTTCATTAAACTAACTTATCTAGTAATATTGATAAATTATTATATATAATTATCCAATAAACTTATTTAATAATTGTTCATTTTTTCACATATTATCCATTAATAATTATGAATTATGAATTTTTGAGTAATATGCACCTATAATTCATTTATTTAATATGCACCTATAATCATCAAAATCCACTTCACATAGTTAACTATCTAGCTCACTTAGTCATGCTATTAGTTCCACTCAATCAATCCCCAAAAAGGTTGTGTATGACAGTGACCCAAATTAGGGTTTTAAAGGCCCAATTTATTGCACATGCAATGCGTGCCTCTCTTTTGCTAGTTGTCTAGTGAAAAGATAACATTTGATCTTTGTCATATACCATCTCAACCATATTAAAGTCCCCACACAAAACCCAAGTGGCAGTTGGAATTGAATTTGCAATCCATTGACAAAGAAGAGATCTCTCAACAACATCATTAGAAGCATAAATATTTATGTTCACAAAAGAATGATTATTAACATTCAAGAGAATTCAAATCAAATAGTCTGTGTTTAGAACCATGATCAACAACGTGAGAGAGCCACCTAGGAAAGAGAAAGGTGCAGACAACCACTCCATGACTTGCATCATGAGAGGTGTAAAACATGGTATTAGTTGGCTAGATAACAAAACTTACCATAGAAAGCATTAAACCATATATCTTCACTCCTTGTAAATAAAGAACATCTAAACTTGATTTTTGTTCCCTAGCATCTCATATAGAATCATTTTTGTGGAGGTCAATGAGAGCTTGTACATTCTATTAAATAAAATTCATAGATGGGAGTCAAGTGCATGTCATTACTATCTGGCTCCTCGAGCATGGAGAAGTGATTCTAAAAAAAATCTAGGGTTAAGGAGCCCAACTACATGTTGGTCGATTAATTCCTCCATTTTTTGACACATGTTCACCCACCAAACATGTATGTGGTATTCACTACACTTAACAAACAAGATACAATAATAATTCTAAAATTATGAATAAGAAAAGGAATGTACTTGATTGTAAGCCTACTGATATGTCTTATCCATGCATGATGTGTAAGTCTTATTTTGGGGAACTAACTACTTTTTATCACCCAAGATTGCTCATAATGTTGTCAAGGGAGAGAATACACAACATACACATTATTTTTTTTAGAACATTCAATATGTGTACAACGTCTTGGGGCTAACTACTAATTGGTGCATTACAACTGAGCACAAGAAAAAGGTCTTAAGCTGGGATATACAAGATCTTTAGAAGGTATTCTCAATATACCTAAAATTATGTTGAGGCTTACATTTGTGAACCAGAGCCGATGTACAAGCATGATGCATAAGTGCAAGCGAATGTCCCTTAACCTTTTGTCTTAAAAAATAGGGGCCTCAAGACTATGCCAAACATGGCGATGACTCTCTTGAGGAACAAATTATGTTCTCCCCCATTTATATACCCCACTAGAACATGTGGTTGAGGCCATCTTCTAGGGCAATGAAATACCTATAGAAGACTCCTAAAAATAAATTTGAGACAAAGTGTGTGTTTCTTATTCTCAAAATTACATAAGCTTGTGAGAGAAAAACATACACACCCTACTTCTTTGGGATTAAAATGCACTTGTTAATTTTAAGATCCAAATCAAAATATGTAGTAAATTTTAACCCCAATTTCAATGTGAGAAAAAAAAATAGAAGATACAAGAATTAGAAATAAAAAAATATTTAAAAACAGTCTTCAACGAGGCATCCTACAAAGCCACAATTAGTAGTTTCAGAGTTTGTTCTTTGACCTATGAGAAATAATGCATTCAAATGATTAGCCAAAAAATATGAAACAAACTATTTAAAAGAAAAAATAGACAATATTGATAGATTCCTTGCATTTTTTGATAAGTTTAAAAAAAATCACTTAAAAATAACTTTGTATGCAAACTTTATTAGTATTTAAAGTTTCAACATAAAGTATGACTTTTCAATGATTTTACCTTATAATTGGTGCACAATCTAGAAAAATTAGCTCATCCATTGCATAGAACTCTAAAATATTTTTCCAACACTTACAAAAAAAACAACAATGCAAAAGTTATAAACGATTGAGTGTGAGGAAATTTTAAAGAAAATATAAATGGGTAAGGGCAAGGGTTAGCCCCTTATGTTTTGACTCCTGATCATACATATGACCAAGGGTTGAGTGGCAGGGTGGGTGCCAAATTTAGCTCCTTATGTCCAATGTCTAAGAAACCTATAATGAGGGGTTAGTTTCTAGGAAAGGTCTTGGTTATCCATCTATCTAGGAGCTAGAGCAAAACCAAAAAAATTAAAAATAAAATTTAAACAAACCTTTAATTTATATGTTATGTATACATAACACATGTACACTATATATACACATTATATGTTATGCATAAATTACCAATTTTGTATATATAATTGCAATTGTGTATGTGTCTCATTTGTACTATATATAACTTGAGACATGTATAGCTCTTGTAAATTGTTTGTGTGTATATCTTACATTATGATTATACTATGTATATTCTCATGACTACATGTGTAAATGTTGATTATGTTATATGTAAATATAACTCACATGTGTATAGTGTGTATATATTTTCCTCATAATAGACTACATATACCTCCTACAAGTTTGTATGTATATCCCTAGATCAAGTCTTACTGTGTGTATATATGTTTGTGAATTAATGCATATATATATTTGATACTATTGATACCTCTATGTATTCACTTGCACCCACTATATATATCTTCACACCTCTATACCATATGTGTATATACCTATAAGAAATAAAAATGATTGTATGTTAAATATTGTGCAAGATGACATGGTCGATATGGTTGTATGAATTTTCTTACTAGGGGGCTAAATATTTTTGCTAGATTTTATTGTAACCCAAATATAACAAATTATATGTCAAAATTTGTCTCCTAGTCCATTTGGACACAAAAGTGACATTTGTTTCACACTAGGAGGCTCCCAAACAAAATTGACTTCCAAAACCACCTTAAGCACACACCGAAAAGATTAAACCACCAAGAACTCACAAGCACCAAGATCAAACGTGATAAAATTATATTAGTTTACATCAAATTCACCAAAATAAATGCATGCAAAATAGTGTAAACAATCAAGTATACAATTAAATAAACTAAACACTCAATTGTAGTCATGCAAACCTTATATTAAGCACCATGTGGAGATATTCTCGTGATGAATGTGGGAAATCATTTCATCGACATAACAATTGTATTCATTGAATGATAAATTGATAAAATATGGATGCATAAAAGAGAGATATCCAAATGATGAATGAGAGGTTTTATTTATAAAATTTTAGGGGAATCAAATGATGGTTGAGATTCAATCTTGGATCTCAATTTTGATCCAAAATTGGAGGTGGCAATCATGGAAGAGTTGCATATTATTTTGATTTTTGATTAAAATAAAAATAATTACCCAACTCAAATTGATTCATGAGTAAACATAATTGATTGACAAGTTACTTACTTGCATGAAGTAGTTAACTAAATGCATGGGGGAGTTAAAAGGAGTTGACTATTTGCATGCATTAGTTAACTAAGTGCATGTTTGAGTGAAGAATATATTATTCATCAATAAATAATTAGAATACACTTATCCATGAATGCTTCTAAAACATCAAAATCCTCTAACACATCCTCCATGTGTCCAAGAATAGTGGGTAACCATGCGACCTCACATCTCATGTGATGCTTCATATATGGACTCTTCAAGAGAGATCAATACAAATGACAACCAACCCGACCACTAAACATGTACTTGCTTTTATAGAATCCAACTCACAAAAAACCATCAAGTGGTATTAGAAAATTCATGTGTCTCAAAACCATGAGAGAAAAAAATCATTGACTCCAACATATATTTTTTGGTAGTAATTTTTTTCAACATTAAATATTTTTCCAATATGTAACATCACACATATAATATCTAACAAATGTTACAGTTCATGAATTTATAAGTGGACCAAAACAAATATTAAATGTGGCTAAACATATCTCCAAAGATGAATCACAAATAACATTTTATTTTACATAATCATGTGTTTGAAATATTTATTTCTTGTGCAAGGTGTACAATACTCCTTTTCCTAATGAAAATGTTCACCATATGGATGGCTAATAACTTAACACTATTTTATGTTAGGATGAAGAATATTGATGTCTAATACCATTTTTTTCATGATATAGTAGAGAATGGGAGATGATTTGAGATGAAATGACAATTTTAGAATGTTGTGAATGCATTGACAAATCCAGTGAGCACATAATAGTTCAAATGGCCTTATGAGTAGGCCTCTCGACCCTTAACAATTAGTTGATAGTGTTGGTGCTCAAGTTTCTCTTGTAAGGTGTTGAAAGTGGGAGAATGCAAGGTGAAGTGTCTTAACCTTGCTTCTAATGCTAAGAAGAAAAAATAAATTTTAGGCTATTAAAATAGAAAAACCTATTTTTTGGGCTATAGAAGATATTTTTAGCTAAACTGGGCGATCCCACAATACTACCTTACAATTTTTGGCCAAACTGGACATTGAAATATTTTTTTGTAATTAAATCTTCAATTTCGAGCACTTATAGTGGCTAAATCGTGAAGAATTTGAAGATGATGCAAACTAGTGATTTGTCACATTTTGTTTGAAGATTCTAAATATATTTTTTTCAAAATTTTTGGAATCAGATTACACTTCTTTTTCCATCTCCTTCGAAAACTAGTTTTTTCCACTAAACATTTTTAAGGAGTGACGCTCATCGTATAATGCATAACCTTTTTTCCATGAAGGATAAAATTCTAATTTTTTCAAATTTAGATTTGTAACTACAATATCTAGTGCTTCCAATTGGTTGGATAGTGTTTTATTGAATATTTTTTCCTTAATCAAGTTTAGAAGTCAAACCAATTGTAATTCAAACATAAGCATACCGTATAACACATATAACCTTTTTTGTATTTATCGAAATTCAATTTTATTTATTTTTGTTGGATCAAGGACTTCAATATCTGGTGCACTCATTCTTTTTTTGTTTTTGATAATCTGCTATTTTTTCCACATGTGCAAAATAGAGAGCTTTATTTTTGGTGAAAAACCTATGTTTAATAAAACTAAAAAAAAAATACATAATAAAACCAAAACATATTAAAATTATATTTGTTGGATAGCTCGTTCCAAGGAATACCATCATCCAGTTGGGTCTATAAAGTCTCCTCCATTTTCATCTTCAACTCGAGCTTCAAAACACAAAATTCTGGACTATTCTGGTGCTAGAGGGTGAGAAGGTGGGAAAAGGGGGGTTCAAACGAACCATGGGGGTTTGAGTGAACCCCCTTTCTTTGGGTAGGAATGGTGGGACCTTGCATTTAATTGGTTCGCTCAAACCAGGGTTCATTCGAACCCTTTTTTGGTTCGCTCGAACCAAAGGATTCATTCAAACCCCTAAAACCATTTTTTTTCGCATGGGGTCATTTTTTGCAACTTTTCCTTCCTCACTCGAATTGTAAACCACTTTTGTAGGTTTACCTCATTAAATATTTCAATTTTTTAGATAGATTCTCAAATGCTCAAAACATAGATCTTTTAATGTTCTACAATTTTATAAAAGGGCCCAAACAACCTCTCAAATCAAAAGTTATGAAATCTAGAAGTTGGGCCTCCTAAATTAGAAATATGAAAAGATCTATGACACATTAAAGAGATGTAAGAGGGAGTTATATTTGTTGACCAACATATGATGCATCATAACACATGTTTGAATAGAGATGATAAAGTCAAATGAAGTTCCCAAGTTGGTGAGTGGATTATGATGTACATATGGTAGGTGTCCAAGGAAATGTCTTAATTTTAGTTTGTGAACTCATCATTGGATTTAGGTGTTGGAATTTTAACTAGTTATTTGGACACCACATTTTGGATGGTTTTAGATCATGGTTCTTAATTACCATTTGGCGGTTTCATGTACTTCCTCTCCCATTTATTAGGTGCTTGAGATGGAGGTGTTGATAGTGATTTTTGTAGGTACTATTATGCCACTAGAATTATCCTAGATATTTAGTTGGTGATACTCTTATAAAGGCTAGACTTTGCAAGTGTATTGTAACATTTGATCTTATTAATTAATAGAATACGTTACTTTGGAGTGTGGATTTTTTCTCTTGAAAGTTTATTTTCTCATATAAATCATTGTGTTATGGTATTACTTTTATTTTTATATCCTTATAACTATATGATTAGTTTAGTTTGCACATACCTCCTGTCACCAATTAATGTAGGAAGTGTATTATACACCTGTACTTCTTGTCAACTTGAATTTTGCTTCATATTTATACATTGTGATTATCACTCTTGCACATTGTGAAAATGAACTACTTGATAAGGGATGTATCATCTCAAGGACGAGATCATGTAAATGAAAATGTAGGCTAATAATGAGGTGAATGCATGCAAATAATTGCATATAGAGTAGGGATAAGGTTGAATATATGAAAGTGCTTATAAGTGAATAAATGGAGATGGATGGGGATTGGGGGAATGAACCAAAATTAGCTCAAAAGTATACCACATATTTCTATGTGATTATATTAAGACATCAAACTCTTAAAATGGGACTAAAGAAAAATGGGAATTGACACAAGTATGTAGTTTTCACCATTATAATAATAAAAGCAACTTCACATGTTCAATGCTACCAATACATACACCACATAAGATAATCATTTATTTTTAAAAATGACAACATATCTTCCATGTATTTTTTAGCATGGACTGATAAAATTAGCATTTGTTAAGTGAAAAGAATGGAGTTCAAATTGAGGGATTATCCATACACAAGTGCTTTCCCAAACATAGAACTAAAGTATACATTCAAAATTGATAGAGAATTACTTTGACAATGATGAGAAGTGTATTAGGAGAGAGAGGAATAGAAAATATTGATGTTGAGTATAAAACGATTCTAGTTTGTAAGTGGTGGATAAAATAGAATTGAGTTTCTACATGAAAACACACTTAACATTGTAAAGTAAGGAAAAAGATTATTATAATAGAAAAATATCTTAACTAAAAATTTAATTATAAATTATATATTAATTATTTCAAATAAATGCTGAAATTTAATATAATAAATTAAATTCTTAAAACAAAATTTAAAATTGATCAAATTAGAATACAAATTCTATTCTACGTTAATTATCATTGAACAAATTCGTACCTTATTTTAAGTACTCATTAAAAAAACTAAATTACTTAAATAACTAAGTAAATATTTTGAAGCTTATAAGCCCTTAATTATATATAAATTATGAATTATCGCGAGGGCCTACAATCTATAAGACATTACAAATAATTTTTTATTTTTTTTGTACTGGCCACTACTGAAATTACAATTAAAAAATGAAGACGAAAACTACGAGAAACTGAAATATAAAACCTTCAAAAAATAAGAAAAACAATACATTATAATAACAGTATTTTCGAGCGTGGATGAGTACGAGAAAGATAAAAATTCTTTAAAGCCGGCCTGAGCAGTATCATTAAGAAAATGTTTTATTGGGAGAGCATATATGATGGAATGTTTGCGACTATGAGAACATTTTTAATAATTTGTAATTTTATAATTATTTTAATTTCCCGGGTGACGAAACCAAGAAACAGAACTACGCATATTCGAACCTGCGATCTGCTGAGATTAAGCCGACGGCTAAATAATTTTTTCTATATATTTTGACAGACTCAATTTATAAAGGAAAAAGTAAGAATGGAAGTGGAGAGAGAAATAGAAGGGTTATTCACGCTCTACTCAGATGGCTCTGTTCTGCGCCCTCCACATCCCACCACGCCTGCTTCTTCAGACCTTACGGACGGCGTTGCATCCAAGGACGTCGTTATAAATCCGAACACCGGCGTCTGGGCTCGCATTTTTAATCCGGAAACCGCTTCTCAAAAACCGTCACTGCTGATCTATTTTCACGGGGGAGGATTCGCGACTTGTTCCACAGCCTGGGTGGAATACCACACGTTTTTTCACAGTTTGTGTAAAACCGCCGGTATGATGATAATGTCGGTGGATTACAGGCTGGCGCCGGAGCACCGGCTCCCCATTGCCTACGATGACTGTACGGAGACCGTCGAATGGGTCGCAAAGCATGCCGCTGGGCAGGCAAAGGAGCCGGAGGAGTGGCTGTCGCCGTCCGTCGTTGATTTTTCCCGGTGTGTTTTGGCGGGAGAGAGCGCTGGAGGGAACATAGTTTACCACGTCGGACTGCGAGTTGCTGACCTGGACGTGAGCCCGTTAATGGTGAAGGGACTCGTTGCTATTCACCCTTTCTTTGGGGGTGAGGAATTGGCAGAGTCGGAGAAAGGGCCAGAGGTGATCAATTTCGTAGAAATCTGCAAATTCGTTTGGAGTATAGCTCTGCCTGTGGGGTCCAGCAGAGATCATCCCTTCAGTAACCCGGCGGTTTCACCCCTGGAGCCTGGTTTGAAATTCTCACCGGTTTTGGTGGTGGTAGCAGGGAAAGATGAACTTAAAGAAAGAGGGGTGATGTTTTATGAATATCTGAGAAGTTGTGGGAAGGAGGCGGAATTGATGGTGGAGGAAGGTGGAGTCCATGCTTATTAGTCTTGTCAAATTTTCAATCATTTTTTATGATAGATCTTTTATTGTAGATTTTGATAAAAAAATTTGTTGTTTTGTTAAGTCTTACCTCCTTAAACAAGGTAGTTAGGATTTCAACTCTTAGATTATCTTTAAACTTGATATGGATGTCACTAAAAATTGTGCACTTCATGGTAGTGTCATTTTATCTCCATCACCCCCTTGTTATAAAATAGGTATGTTTTCATTTTCTACTCCTTAGGCTTTGCCACTTATTGATCTCACATTCAAGATGATGCAAGCTAGTTCATAACTATGTCATCAACATTTTTACCTTCCACATGGCTTTTGCTCCTATGTGGTTTTTTTTTCATGGTCTAATGTGGAGTTATACTCTTTGATATTCTATGCTTACTTTTTTGTAATTCTCTTTGTCCACATAGTTGTTTTGAAGTTTCTTCCACATATTTTTGGTTTCTCTCACTAGTTTTTAGACACTATTGCATATTAATGTCTCATTGACTCATCAACATTTTATCCTATATTTCATCCATATGTTTTTCCTTTTACTTAGCTCTTCCTTTATAACCATTTTGAGCCAATAATGGTTTGCCATGTACTTCATATCTTTTTAAAATTATTTGATGTCCAAGTCATTACCAATGCCTTCAAATGCAAAGTACATATTTCAACTAATAGAATCGCATATCAAAGTGGATATTTTGATTTTGAGACTACTGTTGATTAAATGCTTATTGATTGTCTATATTTATCTCCATTATCTATCTAACACACTACTAGATCCCCAAAATTAACACTCATAAAGGACTATTGGGGTGACAAGAAACTTAAATAGGATTCTCTTGGTTTTCCAACCCTGTATAATTTTTCATTCTTGCACCTATTTTTTAGTGAGTATAAATCCCTCCAGACCCCTTGTATTATATTTTCCTTGCATGCCTCCCAACTAATCTTAATGTAAACATCAAACCCAAAGTAATTGCATTGTTCAATTACTTTCCATGGGTTTCCTTTGAAAACAATTTTTTTTTCTCTCTAATATAAAGAGGACAACTTCAGTTTTGCTAGTGTTCACTTCCATCTTGACCTCCTAGAAACAAATTTGAGTATGTGTATGGAAATGGGGGACCAAAAGGGGGTTAAACGTAGAAACTTTTTTCTAAAAATCAATAAAAACTAATTCTATATCTGAGAAATTGAAGATAGTCATTCCCAAAATTTGAACATATGTTAAGAACAAGATTTGTAGTGCTCAAAATCTAGTTTCTAAACTATTGTTTTTATTTTAAAATAGTGGAGATTAAAAGGTTCAAATAAAGGGAGCACACAAATTGTTATTGTTTTTGTCACAAAAATATAACATAGCATCTAGTGTGCTCCCCCTAAAATGTTGATTTTTTAAGTATTTCACAAATCACTTTAGTAAAAGATTATTTAACACCATATAGTTTATGTCTATTTTTTTAGCTAATTTTTAATTGATATGTGATTTTTTTATTAATTTTCAAAATGGACACATCCTAAAAAATGAAAAGTTGAGAATCCTACCCTATAATTTTTTTTCAAAACTAATCAAAATCCAAAAAATTTCATTGTGTAAAGAAGAGTGTAGAATGTAAAAATATAATTTATTTCAAATCTAGGTGAATGGATAAACAATGACACTAAAAATATTATACATAAGGTTTTTGTAAAAAAAACATTGGCAAAAAGAATTGATAATCAAAACTTTAACATATTAAAAAAAATTATATGGTTAGAAAGGTAAGATTGAGCTTGACATTATTGTGAAATATTTTTATATCAACATTGAAATATTTCTAAACTTGATGGAGAGCATGCTTTCCATTTAGTTGTTTTCCATATTGTATAGAAAACATGTCATTGGACATTGACATGTAAGTCCAATCCTAAGGGTTGGAAATATCCAAGAAAAGTTATATCATGAGCACATTATAATTTGATAGTGTTATAATATGCTTACATCATAATGTGAGTAGATTTATTTGCATGTAAAAATATTAACAGTCAAAAAGTATGTGCATCTCATAATTTTGGACCCACATGATCTATATTACCCTACAAACTATGCATTCTATAACATACAAACACACCTTTTATGGTTTTATAAATTACAATCATTGTTTAACTAATAAATCACCTTTTCTTCTTTTATTGATAGAAAATATTAAAATTGCAGGTTTTAAAATCAAATTTGATAGTTTGAATTATCATTTTTATGTTTTAAAGAATTTAAATGATTGTTTTCATGGTTTTTTATTTGAATTTGATAATTATAAATTATTATTATTATTATTACCAATTGGATACATAATTGAATATCATACCAAGAAAATTAATCAAGCACTCAAATATTGGAGGAGCATGATGTCAAGAATAAATGAGAGAACTTTGTGCAATTAAGAAATTAAATCCTAAAATTGAACATACATCATCTTTTCCATCTCAATTTGATATATGAAACAAATTCCTCAAAAGCTAATTGAATTTATTTAACTGTAAAGGTTGTACTATCATACTTGATTATATTTTGATATCTCAAGATGTCAATATAACCTTTCTATATGTATCACCTTGAATGCCCTTATCCGATCATACATTCTACTTTTAAAACTATAAGTCATAGAGAAGGAAAATATCCTAGGAATACATAGATTGATAATTAATGCCAAAACCTTCACCTCACACTCAAGGACCTCCTTAGACACATGACCATATTACTAAGTTAAGAGTATTCATAAAACTTATCACACTACACTATATTGTAGAAATAGTGATAATTTATTTTTTCCCATCACCATAACATGATATATGTCCATTCTATTGTTTAGGTTACTCACAATGACACAAAAACATGGTCTTCTTCATATACATGTCATCTAGTTGATTTCTTGAAATTCATGGTGATTTTCCAAGTCACATGTGAAGTCTCTTTCTCACCTCAACTTGATCAAATTGAAAAAAATATTGTCTATGTCAATAATTATTGGTTGTAAATGTTTATAGTCATTTTAAATTTGAATCACTTATCAAGTTAAAGTAGTCAATTTGTGGTCATAGTTACAAGTGGTTTGTATTTAAGTTCAATCTCTTCAAAGTGTCACACATTTGTCTAATCTAAGTTATAAAATCTTGTCAACTTGATAATCTATGTATTAAATGATCTTAATGGAAAAAATATAGGTTAGAATGAGACAAGTATCTCACCTTGAGGTACTTTCTAACATCTTTACTTTCCTCATAGCTCACAATTTCACAAAGAGGCTTAGAAAGTTAATAATAGGTCTTTAAAGGGGTCTTCATGTTTCAAGCATGTTGCTTTCAAGATAATTTTGAGTTTTATCACAATCACAATTGGTTTACAAGTGTGAATTTATAGTTTCAACATATGATCAATAATTATTGTGTTGTGTACAAGATTCTTGGAAAGTTGGAATAGTTGGCTCATGGTGATATTTTAACTCATTCTTGTTCAATTTTACATAAATAAATGGAATCCTAAGATTTAAATATAATTTTTAGTTTGCCTCTTGGAAGTTGTATTTCATATTTTGTAATTTATGTACATAGTATCAAGTTGATTCCAAATGTGGTTTCATTAAATTCACCAAAATTTAAATAATGTGATTAGTTGAATTGTTTGGTTAGGGGAAACTATGAGGTCTTAATATTTATTCACATCCATAATGGCATTAGAAGGATGCTCACATACATCAAATTTTTAGAGGCTAGTTGATGTAATCACAAGTCATAGATACAAGACATTTAAATATCATACAAATTTAAAGACAAAATGGAGGGAACATTCTCTAAAAATAGAGGTCCTTATATCCTTCCAAACCCCTCAATAATGAAAGACATAAAGAAAGAAAAAAGTAGAGTGTTCTAAAATCCTTTTATAAAGGGCAGAAAAGTGGTCTTGAGGAAAATAAGGAAAAATACAAAACAAAAAGAAGTGGAGTCTTGAGGGATATAAGGAAAATTACAAAACAAAAAGGTTCCTTCAGTCTCCATTCCCCCACGTATATGAAAGTTTCGCAAGTTTGTAGTAAAAAGAAAACATCAAGGAACAAAGACTCTGAACTTTTGCTCCCCACTCGGACATTCCAACATCCCCTGAAACTTAACTTCTCAAATATTTTATTACACTTGTACTTTACATTTTCTTATGACTGCCGAAATGACGGCTTTGGAATAGAAAATGCACAAAATGGATTCTATTGAATGCTATTTGCAAATCCTCTGTGCATGCGTAGAGATTACAAGATACATTTAAACTAGATTATAAACTTTCTAAACAGGATATGATTTAGAGCCAGTGCTTACAATAGGTTTTAAATGGAAAGGAAATTTTTCGTTAGACATTACAGCTTGAAATGCTCATGCCTAAACGACGCTCAAGAACAAGGTGTAAAGCCATACTCCACATCCTTCACCATCATCGTATGATCTTTATTGAGATTGGCAATTTTCAAAAAAGGAACATATGTATGTAAAATGTGGAGGCAGATACAAGGTAAGGGAGAGGGGTCTATAGTGGGCCACCTTAATTTCACACTTCTCAAAGTCTTTTGTGAAAATTTCAAATCACTCCTAAATTTGTACAGCACCTTATTTGGCAAGTCCCCTATTTATAAAAATTGGTAGGCCACATCATCAAATATGATGCCACATCAACATGCTTTTTGTCAAGGTATCCAAAATGACCCCAAAAAAAGGCGAGACCAATAGTGGGTCACTAAGTCATATATTATTGGTGGATTGATGTGGCATCAAATGATTTGTTAGTTTGTGTACTTTATGGATAAAAGTGTTTTGCAATTGAATGTTAATTGTAAGTTTATTGGATATTAAGCCTACCCACTAAGGGGCCCACTCAGGCCTACTTCTATACCCACCATTGGACCCCTACCCACTATGGACCCCTTTCCTTTAGTGAGTTGTTCAACGTGATGTCTTAAGTTGAGATTTTTCATAAAAAGTAATGATTGGTTAAGATGTACAAAATTGAAATGTATTGTATTTGTGGTTTTGTTTTTAGTTGTCTATTGTCATCTTTATGTCATTCCGTATTTTTGATACATGAAAGCTTTTATTCTTATGTACTTAGGTATTGCAAGTTTATTTGCTAGTCTTTTTTATGGCTTTAAATTATTTCAATCTGACATGTCATGTTGGTGTTAATGGTCTACAACTTTGAGCAATGGCACGATCAAATAAATATCCCTAAAAATTTGTTCTAATAGTTTCCCACTAGGTAGGCACTTTGACCATCTAGTAGATGTAGTTTTACTCATCCTTGAATTTAATAATGTATGCAAATGATTAGAGCATTTTACTTTGATAGAGTATTGTGTTGGGAGAACTCCCCTAGAAAGCATGCTTCGTGAGTGGGTTAACAAGCATTAGGCTCTGTATAGGGTTTGTCTTGATACTATTTAGAACTTTGCCAAAGGGTTTCTTTTTTTTGCTTTGCTAAGGCCAGCCATGTTGAGGCTATTCTCATGCATGGTCTGTTGTATGTCTATGCATCTTTGTTAGTCTTTCAACATGGATGTTTGATCTTGTCATCTCAAATGAAAAGATGCTTCATGTGTTAGTTTGTTTTGAGTTCCTTGGTATCCCTTCCCTATTGAAACATTTTAACAACCAGTGTTGCTTTCTTATTAAAAAATGGTGACATATCTTTTATGTATTCTTTTTGTTGAAGAAACAAGATTAACATTGGTAAAGTGAGAAGAGTGAAATTCAAATAAAGGGATTAACTATACACAAGTGGTTTCTTATTTAACATAGAAATGAAGCATATATTTAAAATTGATAGTGAATTACTTTGACAATTGTAAGTAGTGGATTAGGAGAGAAGAGAATAAAAAAAATATATGTTGAGTGTAAAATTATTTGAATTTACAAGTGATAGATAAAATTTATTTCGTATTTGTTAATCTCAAAGTTTTTTTTTTTTTTTTTAATTATGTATTAAGTTTACAAGTAGAAATTTATTATGTTACGATCAAATTTCTACATGAAAAATACACCTAAATTGTAAAGTAAAAATTGAATGAATTATAATCATAATAGAAAAATATCTAAATTGAACTATAATAAAACTTATGAATACTATATAAAATTTAACTGTAACAAATAATGAATTAATTATCAAAAAATACTAATTTATGTAATAATTTAAATTTATAAAACTTAAATTATCAAATCATTAAGCAAGTTCGTATCTCATTTCAAATATCTATAAAAAAAAAAAAATTGCTTAGTATTGGACCCACTAAGGACTACTTCTATCCCGAATATTGAACCCTGCTCCATTATGGGCCCCTCTCCCCTAGCTTAATTAATATTTCAAAACCTATGGTGCGAGGGCTTACATTAGAAATAAAAGATTTTTTTTTATGTTAAACAATACTGAAATTTTAAAAAATGATTTTGAAAACTACGAGGAACTGAAATATAAAGTATAATAACAATCTGTTCTCCATTTTCAAGGGTAGATGAGGACAAGAAACATGAAAATTCTAGAGCATTTAGCTTTTGTTTGTTAGGAGATTAACAAAATAATTGCGATTATGCGAAACTGTTATTTTAATTTGTAATTTTATAATATATTTTTATAATGTTTAAAATTTTCTGGGTGATGTAACCCAGAAATGTAACTAAGGAGGCTCGATCCTGTGATCTGCTGAGATTAAGGTGACGGCTACATAATTTTCTCTATATATTAGACAGATACATGTTATTGTTTAAAGAGTAAGAATGGAAGATAAGAGAGAAATAAAAGAGTGGTTGAAGCTCAATTCAGATGGCTCTGTGCTACGCCCTCCACATCCCACCACGCCTGCATCTTCATGCTTTACAGACGGCGTTGCCTCCAAGGACGTCATTCTAAATCCGGAAACCGGCGTCTGGGCTCGCATATATAATCCGGAAACCACTTCTCAGAAACCGCCTCTATTGATCTATTTTCACGGGGGAGGATTCGCGGTTTGTTCCACAGCCTGGGTAGAATACCACACATTTTGTCACAGTTTGTGTAAAACCGCCGGTATGATGATAGTGTCGGTGGATTACAGGCTGGCACCGGAGAACCGGCTACCGGCGGCCTACGATGATTGTATGGAGGCCATCGAATGGGTCGCGAAGCAAGCCGCCGGGAGAGCAGAATTGTCGGAGGAGTGGCTGTCGCCGTCCGTCGTTGATTATTCCCGGTGTGTTTTGGCAGGAGAGAGCGCCGGAGGGAACATCGTTTACCACGTCGGACTGCGAATTGCTGACCTAGACGTGAACCCGTTAATGGTGAAGGGACTCGTTGCTATTCACCCTTTCTTTGGGGGTGAGGAATGGATAGAATCGGATAAAGGACAAGAGATGATCGAGTTCGTAGAAAAGTGCAAAAGGGCTTGGAGTATGGCTCTCCCGGTGGGGTCCAGCAGAGACCATCCCTTCTGTAATCCGGCGGTTTCGCCCCTGGAGCCTGGTTTGAAATTAGCACCGGTTTTGGTGTTGGTAGCAGGGAAAGATAAACTTAAAGAAAGAGGGGTGATGTTTTATGAGTATCTGAGAAGTTGTGGGAAAGAAGCGGAATTGATGGTGGAGGAAGGTGGAGTCCATGCTTATCACATCTTCCTTCCTCAATTTGAAGGCACTCTGCGTCTTATACACCGTATATCAGACTTCGTTAAAATGTGCTGAACATTTTTAATGAGGTGCAATGGTTACGCCGATAGCAGAATATACTCTGGCAGTATATTGAAGGGCAGGGGAAAAAATTGAGGAAATGTAAATTATTTTTCTTAACACTAACTATTTATAGCAAAAGTTGATTGATGACGGGATGTGAGAAGATTTGAATATGAACAAATGGAACTTTATTTAAATCGGTATGCTATGCTAAATGGTTTCACAACATAATATTTTTTTTACAATAAAAGAAGACCTTCAATTGGATTAAGTAGATGTTGTCGATGTGGGGAGGCCTCACATAGCCTCGCATCTATTTTCAATAGTAACTTTGGCCCTATGAAGTTCATCTCATCAATCAACACATATCTTTTGTGTTTCATCTCTTGCTAAAATGTTGTTAATGCCTAGCCTACAATGGGTGCATTTCTTTGATAGGAATCCAGAGTGTTTAATGTATAGTTGATGCATGTATATTAAATGCAACAACCCTGTAGGAGCCAATGTGAGCAGTTGGCTTCTTTCTTGTAGAGTCTTACTCTCAAGTGCTTTTCTTATGCAAGTAATCAAGTAGGATTTCTCAACTGCCTTTTGCACCATTTTGACTTCATGGTTCTACAAATGACATACATCCTCGCATGTCTTCTTAGCATCTTCAATAGCGTCGTGACAACCTCTCATGATGTTCTATGCAAAAAATGCAATATTGCTCTGGTACATGCCAACCCAATTAAGAGAAGTTGAGTTTGATGTCAAGGAAGGAGAAGCATTAGGTTTTGATCTTGTAACATCTCCCTCAGAGGAGCTGCTGGAGATAGTGATAATGTCTGCAGGTGGTTGTAAGTTTTCCATTACTTGGGGAGTTAAATGGGAAGCAAACAGTATGAAGATGACTGTAACAGGAATTCTTTTGATTATTTGATAACTACACAAGTTGGATTTGTATGGTTCATAAATAGCCATTTGAAAATGGGTTGGTCTCAAAAATTAAAATAGAATTTTAGTAGGATATGTGTTTTTCAAATGAAGGAGGGGATGCTCCAAACGTAACACAATAAACCAAACTATAATTAATATTTCCACCCAAATCAATACAAGAGGGGTAAATGTGAACTATTAAAGAAGGTTTTTTAGTTAATCTTTTTAATCAAAATTATTTTGAAATAATTCAAACTCTTATTTTATTTTTCCAATACAATTAATTCTGAATTAAAAAATTAACAACTAAATTATAATTTGAGTGTGACATTTACAAGAGGGGTAAACATGCACTATATATTAATGGCATGAGTTTACTTATGAACCGGTTAAATGTTAAGAAAACAAATCAAAGTTGAAAAATGACATTTTTTAATGATACATTCAAATTTGATCATTTGGACTCAAATAATTCTCTGAATTGTTATTAGGTAATAATTATAACACACCAATCAAAAATAATAATATTTAAATGTTATAGTCCATAATGGATTCCTCAATGTATCAAAGTTCAATAACAACTTAAATCTATAGAGTACAACTTATATATAAAATAAAATAAAATAATTCTTAATTTTTTAAAAGCTAAATAAAAAAACTTTTAAATAAATGAAATAAATAAAAATTGATCTCTTTTTTAAGATAGATATTGCACTTGCCATTTAATCATCTCTACTAAGGAAATTATTAAATAAATAATTTTTTTAAATGTATTTTTTGTTCAACAAAGGATGTATGTAAAAAGTAAAGATGAATTGAAACAAACCAAATGAATTCTCCCACCTCTAGAGAGAAGGGAAAGGTTGTTTGCATGCAACACCAACTTCATGATGTAAGTAAAAAAAAGTGACGGTAAATAATACAACAAAAGTGATTTCTCATGCACCCCAAACTTTATATTTCCAATAAAAAAAGAATCCATAAAAAATATTTGCCTCTTAAATTTGAAAACTTTATTTTAAAAGATATTTTTCCCTAATTTGAAAACATACAATTTATTCAAACTTTGAAATCCATTTTATTATATTGAAAAATTAAATATAAAATATTTGAAATATTCTTCTCCTGCATATACTTCTCAAATTTACACTATAAAATATGTACATATATAATCCCATCCCACTACAGCAATTCATTATCACTAAACCTTTTCCATTAATCTTGTGTCGCTCGAAGGAGTGTGAGCAAAGACATAAAAAGGTTAATAATGTCAAGGTATAAGGAGATTGCAGATCAAACATATTCATCATATCAATACCGCTTAATCAAATTATCAATGTCATAAATGATATAGCCACTAAATAATATTGACGCCAGTGCCCAGTGCCCTATATATCATTGTTGACAATTTTCCTAATGGAAAGATAATCTGCAATAAAACCCACATAAAATCAATATTGAAAATCATATTGTAAAACATAAATTAATTTAAATGACACCAACTTTTTAAATATTTATTATTTTATAAATAGATAATAGATAAGAACAATTTTTCTAATAGAATGATACTCCACAATAAGGCTCACATAAAAATCAACATTCAATTATTAAGTTACAAATGTCTCTTCTTCCATCAACTTTTCCCATATATTTGAAAATATATATTATATATTATTTTCATCTAAACCGAATATAAGTTATTTATTTTTCATAAGACTATTTACTTTTAAGCTTTTCTATATCATCTAATAGTTATAAATTACTTATTAATTAAACTCAATATCATTTAGAAGAAGATATTTTTTAATAAAAACAAGTGAATGATACACCTTTTTTTTTTTATTGGAAAGAAGAAAAGAATTATACATCAACAGGAAACAGAATCAGAACAATTACAAAGTACAAAGATACGAGTATGAACAGCAGCAACACTGCAAAGGTCTGAATGATATACCTATATACTATTTTTTCCCACAATTATAACACAATAAATAAATATTGAGAAACATATCGTTATCTTCATTATTGGTCAACAACGCTTTCTAGAAGAAGATATGTTTAACCCACTAAGATTTAGTGGAAGACTATTTAGCTTTGTTTAGTAGAATATAGTGGACTATTGGCGCATAGACGCGTGAGGTTGTTCAACACGTGGCGACAATTTGTTTTATACGTAATTTTATATTATACTTTTCTACTTTCCTAATATTAGAAGTTTTGTGGCGGAGGGTAAGACGAAGAAATCAGGCAGACCCAATCCTCCGATTGGCTGTGCTTAAATGCACTGGTACAAAGAGTAGGAATGGAAATTTAAGGAGAGTTAAAGAAGAGTAGGAATGGAAATTTAAGGAGAGTTCAAGAGTTGTTGCAGAGCATTTGCTGAGATTAGCCTACGGCTATATAATTTTCTTTGTATATCAGACAGATACAAGATATTGTGGAAAGAGTAAGAATGGAAGTTGTGGGAGAGTTAGAAGGGTTACTGAAGCTGTATTCAGATGGCTCTGTGCTGCGCCCTGCACATCCCACCACGCCTGCCTCTTCACATTTCACAGACGGCGTTGCATGCAAGGACGTCGTTATAAATCCTGAAACCGGTGTCTGGGCTCGCATATTCAAGCCGGAAACCGCTTCTCAAAAACCGCCACTGCTGATCTATTTTCACGGGGGAGGATTCGTGGCTTGTTCCACAGCCTGGGTAGAATACCACACCTTTTTTCACAATCTGTGTAAGACCTCCGGCGTAATAATAGTGTCGGTGGATTACAGGCTGGCGCCGGAGCACCGGCTCCCGGCGGCCTACGATGACTGTATGGAGGCCGTCGAATGGATCGCAAAGCAGGCTGCCGGGCGCGCAGAGGTGCCGGAGGAGTGGCTGTCGCCGTCCGTCGTTGATTTTAACCGGTGTTTTATGGCAGGGGAGAGCGCCGGAGCGAATATTGTTTACCACGTCGGACTGCGAGTTGCTGACGTGGACGTGAGCCCGTTGATGGTCAAGGGGCTGATTGTTATTCACCCCTTCTTTGGGAGTGAGGAACTGGCCGAGTCTGAGAAAAGACCAGAGGCGGTAAAGTTTGTAGGAATCTTCAAATTCATTTGGAGTCAATGTCTCCCTGTGGGGTCCAGCAGAGACCATCCATTCTGTAATCCGGCGGTTTCGCTCCTGAAGCCTGACTTGAAATTTCCGCCGGTTTTGGTGGCCGTTGCAGGAAAGGATGCACTTAAAGAGAGAGGGGTGATGTTTTATGAATATCTCAAGAGTTGCGGGACGGAGGCGGAATTGATGGTGGAGGAAAGTGGAATCCATGCTTATCATGTTATCCTTCCTCAATATGAAGGCACTCTGCGTCTGATACAGACTATGGCCGATTTCATTAATGGCCGCTGAATAGTCTTAAAGGACACTTCGCTTTATATTTTGTGACCTATTAGGTATGAATGGTCCGTCCACAACAATTCCTGTTGCAGCTAATAACTGGTGGGTCACACCCTCTTTTTTTCTTGTAGGTCTTTTATCCTTATTTAATCAAGTCTAGCATGGCAACAATTCAAGAAAGTTAGTTGACACATTTTAGTTAGTTCTAAGCTTTAGAATAAATGGTTTATACGGTAGAGTAGAAAGTAACTATTTTTAATTTTATTGATGAATGATAAAACATATTTAATTTATAATAACATTTATAATTTTTTTTTATAATTAAATCTTGTTATTATTTAGGATTTTAATATTTTGTTGTTCAAAAGAATTGTAAATTTTTATCATCATTAAAAATAAATAAACTTTGTCAATATTAGTATAGGTGAAGGTTAAGTTGTGGTGTTGTTCTTGTCATCAAGGTTCAAACCTCACTAGGGTGATATTGTTGAGTGTTTAATTTGGGGATGAGGTCCCCCTTTGTGACCTCACCTAAAATGACTCTAAATTAAAAGCGATTACCGAGCTTTAAATAAATAAATAAAACTTGCTATTGATGAGAACTAATAATATTAATAATGGGACCAATATTGGGCACAAACAACAACACAATAACCTTGCTATTACTTGATTCTATGTTATAAGGAAAATAAGATATAATATAATCCACAAACCATTTCTTATTCATAAAGTCAACAATATAATAGTATAAAGTTATTTCATTCGATATAAATAAGTGTAATATATATGTAAAAAGAATCAAAAGAGGAGGAATGTGAATTACAATGATTGAAAAGTGAAGCTATCTTATCTAAATTGTATACCTAAAAGGGAAGGTATGAAAGGTGTGGTCCCTAATTATCCATAATGATCAAGTATTTATAATGTATAAGTATAATCATTTAAGAGAAGTAGTTATAAATAGTCGGGTTTATATAGTTGCCAATGGTTCACTTTCATTTATGTGATAGTTTGTCTTCCTAATAAAAACTACAGACATGTATGTTGATGTTACACAAACTATAAAGGTGTGACACAACATGGCATGAATGTCCCATGTGCAATGGGCGTCATATAAAGATGTAATGTTATGTGGGCCAACTTTGAAGGGTTCAAATGAATTGTTTATAGGTATAGGATATAAAAGCATGATACATGACATTAATCTTCAAGTGTTGTGGTGCTAATATTAGGCATTAAACAATATGATGTAACATAATCTATCTCATAGAGCATTTCTCCAAACCCTGCAAGGGTACTTCCTAACTCATGGAGCTTTGTTCCTTCTAGGATGAAGGCAAGAACACTAATGACGATTAGTGCTACTATACATCCTAATTGGACCTTCGTAGATTGGTAGATATAAGTGTGTCTAGGACCCTAACAAAGTCAATCATGAAATCTATGTGGGGTTATGCACAATCTTGGTTTGGCTCGATGTGTAGCAAAGGCTTAGTCAAAAGTTTTTTTAAAGTTGTGTTGTAGAATCCTTAACATGACATTCCAAGTTAGGTTGGACCAATCTAGTTGGGTACCATTTGAGGTGTTGTTAAAGATGGATCCAAGGTTTGGCAATAAACCTCATCAATCTTGACCTTTATGTGGCTTGCAATAACTTAGGGAACACAAATCAAGTATATGTGTTGACAATGAGGTGGCTAATTAACGTTGCATTGGTCTAAGGAAGCCAAATAGATAGCACCAATCTATTAGGTGTGATCTTTAGTCACTCCCTTGCACTTTGATCAAATGTAAAATCTTGAAGGTGGTAGAAATGCTTATTACAAAAGATTTATAGAACTTATATAAAAATCTAATTTTGACATGTTTGTTTGAAAAACTCACCAATTGTAGTCAACAAACAAAAGTTGAGATATTTTTCAATTATGTGAACACAAAAGAAAGCATATAAAATTTAATCCATTTTACAATAACCAAAAAAGTAGAGTTCAAAAAATATATTTTAGAAACAATGAAGACTATTATTCATGTTTGGAAGAATGAGTCTACACATCTTTAAATCAACATTATAAAAATAATTGATTTCAAAATCAAATTTAGAATGTAATTTATTTTTTCTTTATGAAGGAATTATGTGTAAAAAGCTATTAATTTGAACATTTTTTAACTATGGTTTACATATATGTAAAAATAATAATATAACATATTAGAAACCATATATTTTATAAAATTGTTACTAAAAAGTATTTAGCTATAGAATTTTTCTTGACAAATTGTTAAGAAGATACTAACATACATGTTGCATGGATGTAATTAAGAATGTCTTATGTGGAGACATTGAATCAAAACTAACTTATAATATATAGAATTAAAAGTGAACATATATGGTCAAATTCCAAAAAAAATCCTCTCTATTCAACAAGGTTCCTAAACAAAACCAAAACCATGATTTTTTGTATTTGATATCTATCAAACTTGAAATTTTGCTATGATTTGGTACCAATTATAGTTGTTAATGGAGAAAATTCACTATATTTTACTCCCAAATTGATTTATAAATAGGGAGATTATGCCTCTTTATTGTAACTAAACATATAACTTATCTGAAAAACTCCAAAATACCCTTAAAGTGCACTAATAAACTCCTAAACATGGATGTCACACACAAAATGATGTGTAAATTGTGAACATATAGATATAAATATATGGATGTCACACACAACCATGATTTTTTCAACAAGGTTCCTAAACAAAACCAAAACCATGATTTTTTGTATTTGATATCTATCAAACCTAAAATTTTGCTATGCTTTGGTACCAATTATAGTTGTTAACGGGGAAAATTCACTATATTTTACTCCCAAATTGATTTATAAATAGGGAGATTATGCCTCTTTATTGTAACTAAACATATAATTTATCTAAAAAACTCCAAAATACCCTTAAAGTGCACTAATAACCACCTAAACATGGATGTCACACACACAATGATGTGTAAATTGTGAACATATAGATATAAATATATGGATGTCACACACATCCATGATTTTTTCAACAAGGTTCCTAAACAAAACCAAAACCATGATTTTTTTCTATTTGATATCTATCAAACTTGAAATTTTGCTATGCTTTGGTACCAATTATAGTTGTTAATGGGGAAAATTCACTATATTTTACTCCCAAATTGATTCATAAATGGGGAGATTATGCCTCTTTATTGTAACTAAACATATAATTTATCTAAAAAAATCCAAAATACCCTTAATGTGCACTAATAACCACCTAAACATGGATGTCTAACACACAATGATGTGTAAATTGTGAACATATATGTATAAGTAACAATAAAAACACATTCAAATTGATCACATATAATTTTCTTTATAGAAAATTCAATACTTGATATGAAAAATTCTAGCTTTAGAGAGCAAATACTCTTTATTCTAATACATTGGAAAGTCATTTACAAATAACATCAACTTATTTCTATTCTCTTTAGGAATATGAATGGAGTCATGTGAAAAGAGGCACTAGAATCAAGAACCCAAACATGAAGTAAATAACCTTTCCAATGGTTATGATGCCTATGCTCATATTCCTAAAGAGAATAGAAATAAGTTGGATGTGAACTCCACACAATGCATTTTTCTTGGATATGTAAATGGTACAAAAGGGTATAGGTTGTGGGATACTTCTGCCCATAAATTTATAGTTTGTTGAAATGTTTATTTTAATAAAAATAATAATACAAAGAGGTAAAAAATGGCAAACTACAAAAGTTATTCAAGTGGAGGTGGAAAACTATGATGATAATCTGCAGGTACCAGATAAAATTTAGTAAGATGAACAACAACCAAATGAGCCATAGGTTGATACATCACCCCTTGTAAGGGTCCAAACCACTTGAAAGATACTCTCCTACTTGTATTTTTTCTTATGCATTACTAACTGATGTTGGTGAACCTAGTTCATATTAGGTACTAATTTATTTACCAACACAACTACTTTTGCTAAAACAATCAATAGAGCTTTGACTAGGGAAAGACCTTAAATATACCATAGACATCCATTCTTTTCTTTTAGTACTAACAAGTACTATAACATGCAAAAAATGAGTAAACATGCACAAGTACTTGGTGCCAACAAGTATAATGTTTATTAGCATGAATATAAGACACTAGTACACCATATAAGATATTAGTGTGAGTGTCAAATATACACATATTTAATTCTCTAATAGACACTTAACAAAATACAAAATTCCAACTTTAATTGACCAACACTTCACCTCTTTCTTTAACCTAATAAACCTCTTTTATGAGAAAAATCCAAACTTTACTCTTACTAATTTATCCCTAATTATTTTGTTTAAATAAACATTTAATGCTCTTGTAAATTTCACACATCTATTGAAACTTAGACTACTCTAATCATTTATTAATCATTTATTATTATAATAGATTACTTGTTGAAGCTCATAATATCCTAATCATCTAATAGTTATAAATTACATATTATGAATGACAGATAATACATAATTACAACACTGAATTCTTTCAATTAAACTCAATATCATTTAGACGAATGTTTTTATTAATGAAAACAACTTAATGATATAGATACTATTTTGTCCCACAATTATACCATAATAAATAAACGTTAATCTAAATTGAGGAACACATCGTTGTCTTCATTATTGGTCGACAACGCTTTCTAGAAGAAGATATTTTAACCGATTTAGCTTTATTTGGTAGAATATGGTGGACTATTGGCGAGACAATCTGTTTTATTCGTAATTTTATATTAAACTTTTCTACTTTCCTAATTTTAGAATTTTTGTGGCGTGGGATAAGATGAAGAAATCAGGCAGACGCAATCCTCCGATTGGCTGTGCTTAAATGCAGTCGTACTTACTGTGGAAAGATTGGGAGTGGAAATTTAATGAGAGTTGAAGGGTTGTTGCAGACTAGCTGCTGGGATTGAGCCTACAGCTATATAATTTTCTCTACAAATCAGCCAGATTCAAGTTATTGTGTAAAGAGTAATAGGCGTAATGGAAGTTGTGGGAGAGTTAGAAGGGTTACTGAAGCTGTATTCAGATGGCTCTACGCTGCGCCCTGCACATCCCACCACGCCTGCCTCTTCACAATTCACAGACGGCGTTGCATCCAAGGACGTCGTTATAAATCCGGAAACCGGCGTCTGGGCTCGCATATTCAAGACGGAAACCGCTTCTCAAAAACCGCCACTGCTGATCTATTTTCACGGAGGAGGATTCGTGGCTTGTTCCACAGGCTGGACAGAATACCACACGTTTTTTCACAATCTGTGTAAAACCTCCGGCATAATAATTGTGTCGGTGGATTACAGGCTCGCGCCGGAGCATCGGCTCCCGGCGGCCTACGATGACTGTACGGAGGCCGTCGAATGGATCGCAAAGCAGGCTGCCGGGCGCGCAGAGGTGCCGGAGGAGTGGCTGTCGCCGTCCGTTGTTGATTTTAACCGGTGTTTTATGGCAGGAGAGAGCGCCGGAGGGAATATTGTTTACCACGTCGGACTGCGAGTTGCTGACGTGGACGTGAGCCCGTTGATGGTTAAGGGACTGATTTCTATTCACCCCTTCTTTGGGAGTGAGGAACTGGCCGAGTCTGAGAAAAGACCAGAGGCGGTAGAGTTTGTAGGAATCTGCAAATTCATTTGGAGTATCGTTCTCCCTGTGGGGTCCACCAGAGACCATCCATTCGCTAATCTGGCGGTTTCGCCTCTGAAGCCTGATTTGAAATTTCCGCCGGTTTTGGTGGCCGTTGCAGGAAAGGATTCACTTAAAGAGAGAGGGGTGATGTTTTATGAATATCTGAAGAGTTGCGGGACGGAGGCGGAATTGATGGTGGAGGAAAGTGGGGTCCATGCTTATCATGTTCTCCTTCCTGAATATGAAGGCACTCCGCGTCTGATACAGACTATTACGGATTTCATTAATGGCCGCTGAATAGTTTTAAATGACTTTTCACTTCATATTTTGTGATCTATTACCTATGCAATGGTCCGTCCACAACAAATCCTGTTGTAGCTAAGAAAGAACTGTTGGATCAGACCATCTTGTTTTCTTGTAGCACTTTTATCCTTAATCAATCAAATCAAGCATGTTAATTGTCGGACTTGTACCCTTAATCAAATCTAGCATGGCAACAATTCAAGAAAGTTAGTTGACACATTTTTAGTTAGTTCTATACTTTAGAATAAATGGTTTTGTAAGGTAAATTAAAGTGTAATTATTTTTTAATTTCATTAAAAAAAATTCAGTTCACATACATTTGAATTATTATTGAGGAATGTAAAATTTTATGACAATTAAATCTTGTCATTATTTATTTAGGATTTTAAAATATTGTTGATCAAAAGAATTGTAAAATCTCATCATTACATCATTGTTAAGAATAAATAAAACTTGTTATTGATGAGAACTAATAATATGAATAATAGGATCAATGTTGGGCACAAACAACAACACAATAACCTTGCTATTACAGTACTATATTATAAAGAAAATAAGGTATAATATAATCCACAAACCATTTCTTATTCATAAAGTCAACCATATAATAGTATAAAGCTATTTCATTCAATATAAATAAGTGTAATATATATGTAAAAAGAATCAAAAGAGGAGGAATGCGAATTACAATGATTGAATAGTGAAGCTATCTTATCTAAATTGTATACCTATAAAGGAAGGTATGAAAGGTGTGGTCCCTAATTATCCTTAATGATCAAGTATTTATAATCTATCAGTATAATCATTTAAGAGTAATTTAAAGTAGTTATAAAAGAGTTGAGTTTATGTAGTTGTCAAGGGTCCACTTTCATTTATGTGATAGTTTGTCTTCCTAATTAAAACTACACACACATTTATGTTGATGTTACACAAACTATAAAGGTGTGACATAGCATGGCATGGATGTGCCATGTGTAATGGGGGTCATATAAAGATGTAATGTTATGTGGGCCAACTTTGAAGGGTTCAAAATGAATTGTGTATAGGTATAGGATGTAAAAGTATGATACATGGCATTAATCTTCTGCGGTGCTAATATTAGGCATCAAATAATATAATGTAACATAATCTATCTCATAGAGCATTTCCCCAAACCCTATAGGGTACTTCCTAACTCATGGAGCTTTGTTCCTTCTAGGATGAAGGCAACAACACTAATGGAAATTAGCGCTACTATACATTCTAATTGGACCTTAGTGGTTTGGTCTATAAGTGTCTAAGACCCTAACAAAGTCAATCATGAAAACTATGTGGGGTTATGAACAATCTTGGTTTGGCTCAATGTGGAGCAAAGGCTTGCTACAAAGTTTTTTTTAAGTTGTAGAATCCTTAACATGATATTCCAAGTTAGGTTGGACCAATCTGGTTGGGTACCATTTAAGGTGTTGTTAAAGATGGATCCATGGTTTGGCAATAAACCTCATCAATCTTGACCTTTATGTGGCTTGCAATAACTTAGGGAACACAAATCAAATATGTGTGTTGAAAATGAGGTGGCTAATATCATTGCATTGGTCTAAGGAAGCCAAATAGATAGCACCAATCTATTAGTTGTGCTCTTTAGTCACTCCCTTGCACTTTGATCAACTATAAAATCTTGATGGTGGTAGAAGTGTTTATTACAAAAGATTTATGGTTATATAAAAATCTAACTTTAGCATATTTGTTGTAAAAATTCACCAGTTGTAGTCAACAAACAAAGGTTGAGATATTTTTTAATTAGATGTGAACATAAAAGAAAGCATATAAAATTTAAACCATTTTACAATAACCAAAAAAATTAGAGTTCAAAAATATATTTTAGAAACAATGGAGATATTATACATGTTTGGAAGAATGAGTCTACACATCTTTAAATTAATATTATAAAAAATAAATTGATTTCAAAATCAAATTTAGAATGTAATTTAATTTTTCTTTATGAAGGAATTATGTGTAAAGCTATTAATTTTGAACAATATTTTGTAACTACGGTTTACATATATTTAAAAATAATAATATAACATATTAGAAACCATATATTTTATAAAACTGTCACTAAAAAATAAAGCTATAGATTTTTTCTTGACAAATTGTTAAGAAGATACTAACTTCCATGTTGTATGGATGTAATTAAGAATGTCTTATGTGGAGACAATGAATCAAAACTAACTTATAGTATATTGAATTAAAAGTGAATAGATATGATCAAATCCCAAAAAAATCCTCTTTATTCAACAAGGTTCCTAAACAAAACCAAAACCATGATTTTTTGTATTTGATATCTATCAAACCTAAAAAAATTCTATGTTTTGGTGTCAATTATAGTTGTTAATGGTGAAACTCACTATATTTTACTCCCAAATTGATTTATAAATAGGGAGCTTATGTCCATTTATTGTAACTAAACATATAACTTATCTAAAAAACTCCAAAATACCCTTAAAGTGCACTAATAACCACCTAAACATGGATGTCACACACACAATGATGTGTATATTTTGAACATATAGATATATTCACACTCATATATGTATAAATAACAATAAAACCACATACAAATTGATCACATATAATTTTCTTTTTATAGAAAATTCAATACAATGTGAAAAATTCTAGCTCTAAAGACCAAATACTCTCCATTCCACTACATTGGAAAGTCATTTATAAATAACATCAACTTATTTCTATTATCTTTAGGAATATGAATGGAGTCATTTGAAAAGAGTCACCAAAATCAAGATCGCAAACATGAAGTAAAGAACATTTCCAATGGTTATGATGCTTATGCTCATATTCCTAAAGAGAATACAAATAAGTTGGATGTGAAGTCCACAAAATATATTTTTGTTGGATATGTAAATGGTACAAAGGGGTATAGGTTGAGGGATATTTCCACCCATAAATTTATAGTTAGTAAAGATGATTATTTTAATAAAAATAATAATGCAAAGAGGTAAAAACTAGCAAACTACAAAGGTTATTCCAATGGAGGTGGAAAACTATGATGATAATTTGTAGGTACCAAATAAAATTCAGTAAGATGAACAACAATCAAATGAGCCAATTACCCCTTGTAAGGAGATCCACTAGAGTATTCAAACCACTTGAAAGATACTCTCCTAATTGTAATTTTTATTATGCATTACTAACTAATGTTGGTGAACCTAGTTCATATCAGGAGGCTTGTGAAGCTAAATGTTCAAGAAAGTGGAGAGTTGTCATGGAAGAGGAGATGGAGGCTCTACAAAATAATAAGACATGGAAGCTTACAATGCCATTTTCTAAGGGGTGAAAAGCTATTGGGAACAAGTGGGTCTTCAAACTAAAAAGGGACATAAATGATAATTTGGAAAGGTATAAAGCTCGATTGTGGCCAAGGGATATGCACAAAAGCATGGTATTGATTTTGATGATTTTTTTTCACCTATTGTATGATTACGTATTGTTATAGTTGTTTTAGCTCTTATTGCTAGTCTTGATTTGGAGTTAAAAAAATTAGATGAACTAAAACAACATTTCTACATGGTGATCTCTCTAAGGAGATTTATATGAACCAACTAGAAGGCTTTAAGGAAAGAGACAAAGATAATCTTGTTTGCAAGTTGAGAAAATCATTGTATGGTTTGAAATAGGCTCCAAGGTGTTGGTACAAGTGGTTTGATTCCTTCATGATGAGTTTAGGTTTTAATAGATGTGAGGCTAATCATTATGCTTACTTTCAAAGGTATGATGATAAAAATTTTATAATTATGATTGTGTATGTTCATGGTATGTTGGTAGTAGGTCCCCACATGTATAAAATCATCCATTTGAAATCTCAGCTTGCCAGGGAGTTTGAGATGAAGGACTTAGGTAGTGCAAATCAAATTCTTGGAATGAGGATATACAAAGAAAAAAATAATAGGAAAATATGGTTTTCACTGAAAACTTATGTGGAAAAGGTTGTGTAGTGCTTCAATATGAAGAATACAAAACCTATTAGTACTCCATTTCATGTTCATATTTAATTATCTTCATAACAGTGCCTTAGCATAGAAGCAAAGTAGACACATTTGTCTTGTGTATCGTACTCATCAACAATTGGTAGTCTTATTTTTCCCATGATGTGCACCAAATCATACATTTCACAAGTAGTGGCCCACGCAGTCAATCATTACATGGAAAATCCAAAGTACCTGAGCATTGGATGGTTATGAAGTGGATTCTTGAGTATTTGCAAGGAACGTATGATTATGTTGTATGTTATAGTAGTAGTAGACTTAAGGTTAATGAGTATGTGGATGCAAATTTTGGTGGAGATAGAGATAAGATAAAGTCCACTACAAGTTATGTTTTCTCCTTAGCTAGAGCTTTAGTTAGATGGGTATAAAATTTGGATACATTGGTGGCAATATCTATTACTGAAGTTAAATATATGCAAGCAACATAGGCTATCAAGGAGGCAATTTGGCTTCATAGAATTTTGGGTAAATTGCAAGCAAAGAAAGATAACATGGTGTTTCATTATGACAACCAAAGTGCTTTGCACTTAAAATGAAACTCAGCATACCATGCCAAAATAAAGCATATTGACATTCAATATCACTTTATACATGAGATGGTGGAAGGACATATATTTTTGGCCAAGATACACACTAATATAAACCCAACAAATATTATGATAATAAATTCATTTGGTGTAGAACTTCTTTAGAATTGTATTTTACTTGATGATAAAAAGCATTGGGATGGGTCTTTCAAAATGAGGAGTTATTTGCAAATTAGAAATTTCACTTCAAGTGGGAGATTGTTGGAATGTGAAGTCAATTCAAATATTATTCTAACAATGATGAATAGTCAACATTGAGTACCACAATAGTCTACTTAAGTATGTGCTTAACATGGTTGAAGCCCTAATAGGGGTTGCAGGGGGGTTGTTGTAGCCCCCCTACCACACCAAAGTCATTTTTTGGTGAAGCTAACAATTTTTTGGGAACTTAATGTTTCAAGGACTACAAATCCTACTTTGGCTACTCAATATGATGTTATGGACCATATATCCAAGGGTCTAATCATATTATGCTTGAAAAACTTTTTTTTTAATCAACATCCATGAAGAGACCTCTACACAAAAAGTATAGAAGAAACTTGGTGAAATGTATCAGGCCGAATCTTTAGTGTACAAGATCTTCTTGAGGAAGAAAATATATTCCTTAGGAATAGAAGAGAATGGATGAATTATAGACCACCTAAAAGCGTTCAATATGTTGGTGGCTCAATTGGCATCAGTTGGTGTCAAAATGGATTGGGATGAGAAATATCAGATCTTGCTTTATTCTTTGCCTGATTTATGGGATTCTCTTGTTATGGCTATTAGGAGTACTTTTGTTATCTTGAAGAATAAAGATGTAGTGGTTTATTTTCTTTTTGAAGAGATGAGGAGGAAGGTATCCATCAATGCCAAGGAGGACCTAAATTTTCATGGAAGACCTAAGGAGAAAGGAAAGAAGAATGAGAAGTGTGATAAATCCAAGCCCAAGGGGAGATCTAAATCTCCTAGAAAGTCCAAAGTTATTTGTTGGAACTATAGTAAGCCTCCAGACATATTTGTAAGGACTACAAAGAAGAAAAGAAGAAGAAAAAGAAGATATTTGATTATGATTATGAGTCCAAGAAGGAGGATGGTGATGCATTCATTGTAGCTTTGGTAACTCATGCAGGTAATGATGCATTGTTAATTGAATTATGAGCATCTTTTTGTATGACCTCTAATAGAGATTGGTTTTCTAATTATGAAGAATTTGATGGAGGTAAGGTATACTTAGGTGATGATTCTTATTTAAACATTATTGTTCATGGTAAAGTTAGAATCAAAATTCATGATGGTAGAATAAAAAGGATTAATGGTGTGTTGCATATCCCTGGATTAGCATGAAAGTTGTTATCTGTGAGAAAACTAATAGCTACAAGTGTGCAAGTAGTATTTTCTAATGTAAGATGCAAGATGGTTAGAGGTGTTATGGTGATTGCTACAAGTGTTAGATATTGCACAGTGTATAAGCTTGATGCATGCACTGTTGAGTGCAATAGTACTTTTATAAAAAAGAAAGTATGTTGCTACTTCATTGGAAGAGTTTAGGGTTTCATCTTCAGTGGATGGTCATAGCTTCTAGATACCCAAGGGTGCTCTTTCTTCTAAATTAAAGTTACATGCAAAGAAAACTATGTTATGGCACTAGAGACTTGGCCACATTGGAGAAAAGTGTCTAAGGACCTTGGAAAATAAAAACCTTGTTGAAGCATTGTCTAATTGTAATCTTGAATTTGATTTTAGTGAGCATTGCATTTATGGAAAACAAAACCACATTTAGTTTTCCTCGAGTTCTCATAAATCTTTTGGTGTATTGGATCTTATTCATTCTAATGTGTTTGGTCTTGTAGATGTTCCTTCAATTGAAAAATTCACATATTATGTTTCATTTTTTATGATTATAGTAGGACATGGGTATATTTTCTAAAGAGAAAATCTAAACTTTTTAGTAAATTTAAAGAATTTAAAGCAATGGTTGAGTTGTATACTATAAAGAAAATAATTTTTTTGAGGATGATAAGAGCGGTGAATTTTTCTCTAATGACTTTGATAGATTATGTAAAGATTGTAGCATTCATAGACAAAAGACAACTTTGTATTCTCCACAACAAATGGATTTGTAGAAAGAATGAACATGACACTGATAGAGAAAGCTAAGAGTATGTTGAGTGGTATTGGTATAGAACAAAAGTTTTGGGTTGAAGCTGTTGCTAATACTTGTTACCTAATTAACAGGTCTCCTACATCATCTCTTGTTGATAAGACATCTATAGAGGCATGGCTTGGTCACAATCCTTCATTAAGATGCCTTAGAGTTTTTGGTGTGAAAGATATGCACATGTTCCAAAGGAGAAGCAAAAAAAGTTGTGAAATGTATCTTCATTGGATATAGTTATGGTGTAAAAGGATACAATCTTTGGGATCTTGTTGCACAAAAGGTAATTTATAGTAGAAGTGTTATTTTTAGAGAAACTAAGCCTTCTGAACTGTTATATTGCAGTCAAAACAAAGTAAATAGGAATATGCGATTCAACTTCCTTCTACACCTAAGAAAGTTGAATCGATGCCCATGGATAGACAAGAATTTGATGAGAGTTCATCTAGCTCAGAATCTTCAAAAGAGGATAAAGAAGATCCAACTTAGCTTGTTCATAGGTCTATAAGGCATAGACAACCACCTAAGGTATTCACTTGATAATTGGAGATGTTTTTTTTTAATACTAACATGGATGAACTCATATCGATAGAAGAGGCATTAGGTATGAATGATGCAAAATCTTGGAAGATTGTTATGGATGAATAAATGATAGCTTTGAAAAAGAATGATACATGGGATCTTGTACCATTTCCTAAAGAATGAAAACTTGTTGGTTGGAAATGGGTGTTCAAGAAAAAGATTGGTTCAGATGGAGCTATTGAGAATTACAAAGTAAGGTTGGTTGTGAAAGGTTACTCTCAAGTTGAGGGTGTTGATTATGCTGAGATATCTTCTCTTGTTACAAAAATGGCATTGTGTTGCCAAAAAATGTATAGTTGACATTTTTATGCTCACTTGAGTCTTTTCTAATGGGCTTTGGCTTGATTTTGTTTGGGTATAATGTTGTAATGTGGTCAAAAAATTCACATTAGGGCTTAAACATTTAAATTATGATGTCTTGTGAAGGTGTTGTAAAACATTTCTACACTTTTCTAGACTATATTCATTACAATTCACTTAAAAATCACCTTTTTATCACTTATTAAGTCCTATTTTGAAGTGTTGTAAAGTCTTGTAACAATATTTCACACTTTTCTAGGCTTAATTTCACTAATTCAACCCTTTCTAATGTCTAAATGACCCCTTAATACACTTTCTGGCCATTTTCAAGTGTGTTGTTAATGACATTCCTGTTGGACAACTTTTAACGCCCCAAAATTCTTGACACCCACTTAATTTCCTTAAGTGGGACTAAATCGCCAATAAGGGCGACTTAGTCCTTTTTGACACAAAACTCAAAATAGTTTTAAATTTCTAGCTGGAGTTTGTCCTCTAACCCTTGATGTCGGCTTGTGATGTGTTACTTTCAGGAAATTTTAGTAAAATCAAGTATAAATAAGGATTTTTCATGTCATTTTACATGATCTCCTACAATCATCTATCTCCAAATCACATACAATCTCTTGCACTCATTAAGCATTCAAGCAAATCAAGCATTATCAAGTCAAACTATTGGAGTTCTTCATTGTACATCTTCATATTTTAGCATCAATGGTGTGGTAAGTTTATGACATTTGCATTTGCATGTTATCTATTTATCACTCTCTTTTAATCTCATTTCATTGTTTAGGGTTTGAATACCAAAGTGGGGTTTGACCAAGGAAAACCCCTATTCTCTAACCCTCAACCAATTTTCCCCTTTTGCATGTGACTTTTGTATGCAGATTTGTCAAGCAATAGGTGTTGAAAAATGATCAAAAAGTGCACAAAGTCAATCAAGTCAAGACAACCCTAATTCAAGCTTGGAGATACTTTCAACCCCATTTTCTGCAAAAACAAGTACGAACACCTATCAGAAAAGAAAGTACAGATCAGAGACTTCCAAATTCTGTCTAGAATTCCCTAAGATTTGTAGCCTGAGGACTAAGTCACCACTAGTGGTGAATTAGTCCCACTTCTAGGCTTGAAATTTTATTTTGACATTTCTGGATACCCATTTGGCAAATTCCCGTTCCAATAAAGTTTCCCGAAATTGGGACTAAGTCACCCAGACTGGCACAAGTGTCCCAGTCAATCATTTCAGGCATTTTTTTAGGATTCCAGAATCTTCCACCATCAAGCTTCTGATTCCAAGTGCACCTCTTCCATTTTGTTTTGTTATTTCATCATTTAGTTGCGTTCTTAGGCATTTGTGCATATCACATTGTGTTTTCAAACACTTTACATTTTCATAGTTTTGCATCATTAAATCATTTCAATTTCATATTAGAGCATTATGGCATCTTAATCATGCATAATAAATCTCATTAAAATTAATCTTGAGTGTAAACCTTTTCATTTTGGTCCCCCATCCAATCCTCTTTCTCCATTTAGGTGAAAAATCCTAGGAGTAAAGCATTGTGAGGGGTCAAACCAAAATCATAGTTTACATTTTGGTGAGCCTGCATCTTTTGAACATTGTTCCTTTCTGATTTTCAAGTGCATACTAAGTTTCACTTGCATTGCATCTTATATTAGTTAAAGTGTATTCTAGGGTTTTCAATTGCATTAGTGAAAAAGTTCATATTAGCTTGATTATTGCATCATTTTTGCATTGAAAAACATAAAAATTATGCATTTACATATTGTAGTTGAATTTGTGCATCTGAAAGACATAGAATTGCATTTAAAAATTCTCAAAAAACACAAAAAAATCATCAATGGGACTAAATTGCCACCCTGGACGACTTAGTCCTTTTACATGCTTTGCAATACATGTATTTTCTGGTAATTTCTGGGTAATGTCTGTACTTCTATTTTTTGGTACTACATCTCTATTTCAATTTTACAATTTTTTTTTTTTTTGCATTTTATTCGTCCTAGATTTCCTTGCATTTGCATCCACCCTATCTCTTGTGGTAGTTGTATGAGTGTTTGGTGCCCCATTGATAATACTTTAGTGAGATGAAGTTCTAGACTCATGGCTTCCCGCGATAACACTTTCATAGTGGACCTTGGGATCTCAAGAGCTCCTACTCCTAGTATGGACACTAGTGCATTAGGCATGGATACTACCACTCACATACCTTCACCTTCCCTCCCTATGAATGTTGACACACAAACTAGCGCAATTTTGCAAGATAAAGTCATAAGTATTCATGAAGATTTTGCACATTTACAACAAGACTTGTCCCTTGAAAACATTTCCACCACTGCCATACCTACCATAGAAAACCTTCATTGTTTGATTGAAAGTGATGATGGCTTACAAGTTATGAAGAAAATTGTCGAGATATACAATAAACATGTTGCTTCCACATCCCAATCAGCAAACATAGTTGCAAGCAAGGAGGATCTCACATTTGTCCCTCTTCAACCATAGCATCTATACCAACTTATACCACTCCTCAAGTTACAACTATGCAACAGGTTAGTCATGTGGCTCCTTCCTTTGCAATTCCAACTAGCACTCCTAGTTCCTTTGTGGCATCGCTTATTCCTTCTTCCACCTTTACCCCTCTTAGTGTCCCTTTCACTTCCCCTAACATTACATACACTCCATCTCCATTTTCCCTTCCACCTCATACCACTTACACCGATCCCATCATTACACAACTTCTTAACACCATTTCATCCATGCAACAACAAATCTCCACCATTATCTAAAGTCAAAATGCTCCACCTACATATCATGTCCGTAGTAGTCTATTATCCCTTGAAATCTTATGCATTCATATGCCACAAGAAATTGAAATTCCTAGGTTTGAGAAATACGAAGGTAAGGAGACCCTACTAATCATGTCAATGCATATACAACCTTATGTAGTGATTTTGTTCTTGATGACAAATTATTTGCTAAAAATTTTCCTCGAACCTTAAAAGACACTGCATTGGAGTGGTTTTCCAACTTACCCAATCATTCAATGAACTTGTGGATGCCTTTATAAGTCATTTCCAAGTCCATATGACTCCTAAAAAGACTATGGCTGATTTAATGCAATGTAAACAAAACAACGATGAAAAAGTCATTGACTTTATTTCACATTATCAATCATTATATGCTCAAATTGATGTCAAGATTCTTGATTCACATCTGCAAAAGATGTTTATCAAAAAATTGCACACTCACCTTCAAGATAAGTTAACTATGATGAATTTCCTTCCTTCCTGCATTTATGTACAACCCTTTGTGACTATCACAACTTGATTTCTAGTCGTGATTCAAAGTCCACTTTGAATCGAGTTGAGAAGTCTGAGCAAACCACCCACAACAATGCACAAAACTTTAGAAAACACAACTGAGGCTTTTTATAGTTCAATCAACCTTCTCCGCAACCACCCCAACCTATTCTAAGTCAAGTGGCAGCTATTAAAGCAACGGTGCCCTTTTCCTATGGGGACCCGAAGAGACAATTTACTCCCTTACCTGATACCCTCCACAATACAATAAACCAATTGCTCCAACAACAAATGATCACTTTGCCTACCGTTAAACCACTTGATACCACCAAGCCTTTACCACCCAACTTTAAAACAAATGCTTATTGGCATTTTCATCACCAAAATGGACATGACACCGAACAATGTAAGCCTCTCAAACACTTAGTTCAAGACCTCATTGATTCGGGCCATTTATCCATAGCGGGTGTCAATGATCAAGGAAATAAGTTTGTTGCACCCCCTAACCAGAATTTAAAAATCTTTACCAACCCTATGCCTAAACACAATATTTTTTTTGTCAAGGCCAGCAAACCTTCAAACCCTCAAGTCATTAACATTGATACAAATAATGAACAGCATGATATACCTCCAAATGTTACCCAAGTTACTCCTATGGATGAACTTGTGGGTAAGATAGACCTTATCCCTCGTAAGGGCCCAACCAACAAAAATCTTGATATCACTTTTTCTTCCAAAGATATACTTAAAAAGCTTCCTAATGGTCCTCTTTACATAGCCGGCTGAATCTATGATAAGCCCACCAATGGGATATTAATAGATCTTGCCTGTGGTGAGAATGTGATCACAGAATAATTTTTAGTATTACATGAGTTGTATCAAGATGATTATAACAAAACAATTGCATGGATTAAAACACATACTAGTTTCGCATGCTCTACGATCGGATCGATCATAATCCCCTTACAAATAGGACCCAAGACTTTGTATGTAACATTTTCTATTATTCTGCAATCAAATCAATTTCGTCTACAGCTAGGCCATTCTTGGCTTCGCTCGATGAAAGCAGTCCCTTTGGTTGTTCACAAGTGTTTGAAGTTTCCACATGGCAATGAAATATTTACCGTACACCATAGTGGCTTTAATCCATTGTCATCTAAAGGAAATTTTTCCTTAGAAGCCTTTTGGCCTACCCCTATGGAACTCATCACCCCTCGAAAGGATTTATTTTTCATAGCCTATAGAAAGTTCAAAGCCAAATGCATAGCTGAATTGTCTCTTCGTAGCATGTCCCTGTCCACTTCTACTCCTTCTATCCTAGATGAAACCATGCTTTAGCCTGAGTCCAACATTGAACAAACCACACAACCTCATGAGCAACCAACCATAGACACTTCCCCTCCATCATTTAAACGACCAAGAGAAAATGAAACAAATCCTGTCATGCCTCCTCGTCTTAAACAAGTGTATAAAGCTAAAGAGAAAGTGATTGACCTGTCTTCTTTGGTTTCTTTTTTTCTTCCCCCTCCAAAATAAAAGGAACCTATGATTCAGATCAACCTGCTCTTAGTTGTCAACAACTTCAAAATAAAATAAAATGAAACTGTGGTGCTAGGGAGCGTAGGCATCATTGTCTCCTTGCTCATTAGTCTTGAATGGAAGAAAACAAAGAAAACCAACATCCTCCTTTGATAGAAGAAAATATATGACCACCCTCTTTCACCTAACCCACCACAAGATAACACAGTCCAACCCTCACAACAAAATGAATTGACCCAACAGCCACAACTCTTGATTCATCCTTCCTTGGAAATCATGCTTTGTCGTCCCATCATAATCAATCTTGATGATGATGATGATGATGATGATGATGATGATGATGATGAGATCATAAGAATAGATGAAGAAGTGCATAATGATCTAAGCACTTCATTTTCATCTACCTATGAGCTTAAATGATAAATATTCTACACCAAGTGAAGAACCTGGCACATCTCCTAGTTTGGCACTTGCAATTCTTCCTTTGGATAGCCAACCACCCTCGCAATACATTGAACATGAGTGGGAGTTAGATGACCTATTAGATGGTTGACTTGCATTCACCTTGCTAGCCTTTTTGCATTTTTCTTTTTCTTTTTCTTTTCTCAAGTGCGCTTTTGTGTGTATCATGTTCCCTCGTACCATGTGTTTGATGTTTTCTCTCTTTGTACACTTCTATTCTTCTATCTGCCGTACTTTTTCCTTTTTTTCATTTTCCTTTTGGGGATGACACAAAGTGTTGAGACCACAATGTCTCTTCCATGTTGACCCAAAAGATCCTTTCTTTTTTGTTTTGTGTTTTCCTTTTGGGGATGCCGCAAAGCATTGAGATGCCCTATGTCTCTTCCATGTTGACCCAAAGGTCATTTTCACTTTTGTCTTGTGTTTTCCTTTTGGGGATGACGCAAAGTGTTGAGACGAACTATGTATCTTCCATGTTGACCTAAAAGCTTTCCCTTTGATTTTTCCTTTTCATTTTCTTTTCACTTGTGTTTTCCTTTTGGGGACAACACAAATCGTTGAAACCACAATGTCTCTTCCATGTTGACTAAAAACAGACTTTTTTTTTTCATTTGTTTTCACTCTCTTTGTGTCATTCTTCCAATTCTATGTGCTTTTGGGAATGATGACAGTTCTAAGCTCTTTCATAAAAAAAATTGCAGCAACGGACATAATGACCCCAAATCCACAGATCCCTCATGTGTTTGGTGTATTCCTTTCTGGGGGTCAACTCCCTTTCTTTTGTCTTCTTTTTCATATACATGATGCAACCTAACTTAGAAACATTTACTTAGCATAGGGGCTTCCAACTTGGCTCTCATCTATTGTTTTCTTTTTGCATTTTTCATTTTTCTACTTTAAAGTAATTATTCATAGATCGATGTGCAACAATTCCTTCAAAATGGGGGGCATACATTGGAATCATTTTCATTTGCATTTTTGCATTCTTAGTGTAGCCTTGTCACTTCCTACAACACGTTTGTCACTTTGTGGACGACATTGGGAATGATTTCCTTCATAAGTGTGATTTATCTTAGCATATTACATTTCTCTTAGTGGCTTGATGCAACACACTGCATCCCCTAAGTTGTGGGTCACCTTAGAATAGCAGTTTACACTTTCTAAGAGGAAGGAAAATTTGGCATTTTCCCATTCTTCAATTGAAATGGGTTCGGTCGAACCATAGGGTTCGGCCGAACCAGTCAACACCCCTATTAAAAAATCATATTAAAGTGGGTTCGGCCGAACCCCTTCAATATGACTAAAACAAAAAAAAAGCTTTCATTTTCACATTTTTACTGTGTTGTTTACTAGTCATTGTCTCCCTGGTGCGCGCGGCGAACAGAATCCGTGACGGTGACCCAACAAAGTTTCTCTCACCCGCGAAAGCAAATTTTGGTTCCTCTCTTCGAAGTTCATCATTCCAATTCGCATATCGACCACTATTGAGCACGAGGTATTTAAAATTCAATTTTTTTAGAGTTCAAAATGCATGTATTTGTTTAAATTTGAAACCCTATATGCAATTTTTTTAAAATTTGTTGAATTCAAATTGCACTTGTTTGAAAGTTTTTAAAGCATTTTCAATATAGTATTTTGCTTCCCGTTTTGCATAATCCAAGGGTTTGAATAAGGAAAAATGAGTTTCCTCCCAAAGTTAGTGCAAAAACATTATAATGGCTCTCAACATAGTCTAAAAAATGGAGATAAATAAATTCCTAAAGACTAGAAGTGTAGGGGTCAAGGTCACAAAATAATTTTAAAACTACAAATTTAGGGTCAAACTTGTAGATGAAAATGCAAATTTCATACATGTAGGAGTGAACCATGAAAGTCATAGCTTGGTTTGTTAAGGTGTCATAATATTAAATCTTATAAAAAATCAAGAATCATATCATTGATTATGTACATTACAATAAAATATCTCCATATAACAAATGAAGCTAAAAACCCTAACCTTCTTTGTGAATTCTATAGTGTGCTTGCTACATGAGTAATTTTTTTTATGAAAACCATGTTTAGGAATGAAAATATCCAATCCCTTATGCTTCTAAACTAAAGTTTGCAATGCTTATGGTTCTTTTGGCCTTATAGATTCTTGAATCATTTTATAATATAAAACCTACATATAACCTACTTTGGCTCTAATAATTGTAAACCCTTTAGGAATTCTAAATTGTTGCATCTTGTCTTGATTTTCCCACCATTGTTATTCCTTTGAAATTTTACAAATTAGGCAAAGAATCCTTGCACTTATATAGAGTGATCCTTATGTATGTTCTTAAAATTATTTAAGGTTAAATGACTTAATCTAAAATAAAGGCATATACGGATCTCTTGCAATTGTAACCTCTTTTACTAGTGTTCAAACATATTTGATACCTTGATGGCATGACATAGATGATGTTGCTTGATATTGCTTTATCCACGGATAACCAAGTAAAATATGATACATCTAAAGAAGAAATAATATGACATAGAATAAGAACTTCCCTCATCTTTTAGACCAAAAAATTAAGGTAAAATAATGTATCCTATAGTTTCAATCAACATATCATTAGTCAATTTTAAATAAACCCTCAAATATGCATATGCTTGTTGATAAAATGATGATAAAACCAAAAATTATTCAATGCATACATTTTATTGGTGAGTAAGATCAATAAACACACCCTTACATGGTTCATGATCCACACAAAACCAAATGACCATTATAAATATTTGGTAATATCTCACAATGTGAAAAAGGTGTCAAAAAAATTAGCATACCTAAATCGTAAATTGACTTGTCATAAAGTGGGTGGGTAGCTTAGTGGTGGAGATTTGCATCCTAACTAGTTCATGGAAATTTCAACATGAGGAGAATTAATAGTAAAATAATAATATCTTTTGACAACATAGGCATCCAAGTACTCATTCCAAGATTGTTGAAGATACAATATTAATACATTAGGATTTCAATTAAATATCACACTTTCCTATAAAAAAATCCCAATTGATCTATCTTTTGGTAGTGCATTTAGTTTGATATTTTTTTCTTCCCCATACTTACAAGATTCCTTTATTATCGAAGCTTATTTACTCTAGTATGTTATCCTTGGTTCTCATATGAACTATATATATATAATTCAATCAAGATCCTCGTATCATTACAAATTTAAACTTAGCTTATTTTTTCTCCCAATTTCTTCTTAATGAACATATGGTCTTTCTTCCTCTATTAGCCTACTCATGCACCATCACCAACCATGAATGAATCTCCATGAAGCTAAATACCCATTTGTACTTGGTTGGTGTAAGTTGGGATTAGTGTTCCATTCACTTAAAATCTTATCTTTAATGTTGCTTTTTTCTAAATTCTTTCTAAAGGGCATAAATTATAGTCTAGAGCTTTGATTTTAATATTTTCTTAAAATTAAAAATATTAATGAGCTTGATGCATTAAGCTAAAAAATATCAATTTGGACACCATTAAAACCCTCGAGAGACTCTCGCAAAGTGAAAATGAGCTCCAAAATTTTATAGTGTGATATGTGAGAAAAAATGAAAAGGTAAGCAATGGGCTCAAGATATTATTATAATAAAATTAAATAAGGAGATCGTGATGATTATTGTACTAGGAGTTACATTGGGAAGAGTGGAGCATCTTTTCATAATAGATGAGACTTATTGTAGTTGACATCTTCATCATAAAGCACTAGTATTGGGAGTGGTTACTATCAAGGTTATGGGATTTAAGGTCCTATATCATTAGTTCATTTATATTTTGTGTACATGTTCCAATGCATAGTGGGGCATGGGTTCTTTTCTTGTGGACCATGATTTTTTTCCACTCATTACATAAATTAATTGATCATTTCTTGTTTCCCTTGCTCTATATATAATTTAATGTATGACATAAGGTTTAAATAGTGTTATGTAGAAATAGCCAAAACATTAGACTAAAGAAGATTGAGTGGATTGGATTGTTATAATCTTGTTATGAATATTAATAAAAGCTTCATATCTCTTTAGTAGTGGGATTTTTTGAAAGGGTTTCTCCATATAATTCTAGTGTTCATGAGGTTTGAATATTTATTTATTTTCTCCACTATTTCATTAATATTATTTGGTATATTGTATGTTTGATTAGACTTAAAGTGCCTCACCATTAGTTGATACTCCTACTATATATATTTACCTTGTTTGCAATAGTTTAGTCCATGTCAATAGTTGATTTGCACCCTTAATAACTTGGTGGGAATATCAAGTATTTTTTATTAAATAGAATCAATAATCATTGTAAAAGAAATTTTAAATCAAATGTTAGTCTAGAATGATTATTTGAGTGCTAGATAAACCATTTAAATTTAAACTTCATAATATTACTCTAAATATGTAGTTTTACCAACAAAAGGAATGATATTTATGTCTATTACATGATAATTACAAAATCATGACTATAATTCTTTAAATTATACTCATAATCTAATTTAATACTCATAAGATATTAAGAAGGGTGTGTATAAGAAGTTGAGTCCACTTTTTGGCCAAAAGTGGAAGTGTTTTCCCTGATTTTCAGTATTTGACACATTTGACCTTAAAATTTGAAGCACTTAGAGATGAAATCTTTTAAAAAGTCACTAATCATAAAATTTAGTGCTCAGAGTCTAGTTTCCAAATATGTAATATTTCAATACCCAGATTGTACAAATTGAGTTTCAATAGGCATTTCAAAACCACTGTTTAAAAGTCATTTTTTTGTACCATACCATGTACGTGTACGACATCCATATTTTGACTTAAATTATCGTATTTTTCTAAATCCTTTTGGGAAAAGTTTTATGACTCATTGAACCTTGCTCTTGATATTTTTTGTAATTTTTTATTGATTTTTTTTTTTTGTTAATTTTTTATTAGGCAGATTTGTTGTTTTGAAAAATCGTCATGTACAACATGCATAAGATGACCTAAACTTATCGTTTTTTATTTTTATTTTTTTCAAATTGAAAAGAATTGTCTGAAGTTTTCTCTCGTGCAATCCGTTTGTCAAAATGTTATGTTGATCAAAAGTTATTCAAATAGTAAAAAACTCTGATATTTAAAGTTTATGGACCAATTTTATTAGAAATTAATTGAAAAATGCAAAAAATAATTCAGTTGCAAAACAAATTATATATTTAGAATCTGCATTGTTTGATCTAAAATGGGTTTTCATTTTGTCAGAAAATTTTCAAAAAAAGGTCGTCAGCTATATGTCCAAAGTCGATATTTTGCTTTGACATTGTTAGGGCTTTCAATTTGCAGGTCAAACTAGGTTGAAGGCTTAGGTTCGGACTTCCAAAGCTATTCCCGAACCTAAAACCTTGGCAAAAACCCGCCCACGATGCAAAACCAAATTCAAATTTCAAAAAACGGGATCCCGTTTAGTAATAAACGGGATCCCGTGTTATAATCAGGATCCCGTTTTGTTTTCGACCGTTGAAAAAGTAACGGGATCCCGTTTATAACACGGGATCCCGTTACCTTCACAACAGCTCGCAGAGTGAATTTTAATAAACGGGATCTCGATTATGGAGCGGGATCCCGTTTATTAGTAAACGGGATCCCGTTTAGTAATTGGGATCCCGTTTTATTATAAACGGGATCGCGTTTTGTAGACGGGATCCTGTTTTATATTATTTAAAAACACTGTTGACAATTACTGTCAACTCTGCAACTTTGCAACTTGACATGTACGGCCGAGAGCACTGAAAATCAATTATTTTTCATATGTTATTGTATTTACAGGTGGTCAATTTGATTTTTTGTTGATTTTATCAAAGGGAGCATCGTCTACACCATTTTTGAAGTGAAATTTGCAATATGGATTGAATTTTTCAAAGGAAGCATAAAGAGAACAATTTTTAAAGTGGAATTGTGGTAGTTTTCTATTTGTTTTGAGGAACACAAGAAGAAGAATTTTGGTGTAATAGGTATTCAACTTCTAATTTGGATTCAATATTTTGAAGTATTTCACTATTAACATTCATTTGTGCTTGAGAATTTTATAATTATGGGAGATAAATTTTGTAATAAGAGAAGAAAGACATTGACTCCTCAAGAAGTTGAAGCAAATAAAGAAAAAGAGAGACAAAGACAAAGAGAAAGAAGAATGAGAATAAAATCAATGAACGATGGTGGAGCAACCAATTCAACAACTATTGAAGATGAAAACATTGAAGATACCATAA